>PVIJ01005396.1:77557-104305 GCA_004024925.1 Scalopus aquaticus
CCCCCCCCCCCCGCCCATCCTCCCCCTCCAAACCGCGGTCCAGATCACCCCCGCGCGGCGAGGCTGCGCGACCTGCGCGTCTCAGGTCTCCTGTGCTGCAGCTCCCCGCCGGGCTTCGCCGGCAGGGGGCGCCGCGGGGCAGGGCCGCTTCTAGCCAGCTCGCCCCGGCAAGGCAATGGGACACTTGGTTTGCTTTCCAGATTCCCTGCACTTGCAGAACGAGCCTCTGTGCTCAGAGATCCCCGCACCAGCGAGGCAATGCCCCCTTCTCAGAGATATGAGTCCAACTCCATGGAAATACTCGATCTCCAGGCTTCTAGAAGCCCGTCTATACCCCTACTCTCCTCTTGGTTCCCCAGCCGGGGGCAGGACAGATGTTTGGCTGAACCCTAGAGTGGGCTGTTCTCGGTCTCGGTCTCTGTCTCTGTCTCTCTCCTACTAGTGTCTGCTTTCTGCCACTTCTCTCCTGTAATATCTATTTAAATCCATTCTCTATATTACATTCTTTGTTAAAATAACAAATGTGCTTTCAGTTTTCCTGGTTGCCCCTGCCTAGTAAATATGTGTCTCCCTCCCCCTAAGAGCTCATATATGCCAGGCCCTGCTTTGACTGCCTGATGCATATTAACCCTCCCAACACCGTTCTGCTCTGCGTGGGAAGTAATACTATTCCACTGTTCAGAGGAGAAACTGAGGCAAAGGAAGCCATATTGTTTGTTCAAAATCTCAGGGCAGGGAAGGGCTGGCTGGGGCGATGACCCTCTTATCTGTGCACCCCTGGCCTCTCCCAGTGCCCTGGGTGTTAAGTGGCTATGCAATATTGACTGTAACTATTTCCAACTATGGCTATGCCATTTATAGGACCTGACAAATTTGGCACACTTGAGCCAGGAATTCTTGACTTTCTGAATTATTTGGGCCATGATTTGCTGTATCCTTAATGTTCATCTCTTACCTTCTCAGCCCCTATAGTCCCTGCCCCCATTTCTTTCTCTTTGGTTACATTTTACCAGGGCTGCTCTAAATGTGGCAATATGGCCAAGGAAATGTCTCCTGTTTGGCAGAAGTGCTAGAAGGCACTGTAAGGATACTGCACCGAAGTCTTCAAAAGTCTCCCAAGTCTGGGTTTTTGTGATAACCTCCAAAGGCCTCTACCACGCGTCCCTGAACCCCCTGCCTGTGAGTCTGTCCCTCTGAGACCTGCCTTGCCATTCCATGTTGGATTTTCCAGCGGCTGGCACAGCAGCTACTGCTGCCGCTGTCCTTGCAGAAGTTGGAGAGGGTCACTCACTCCTGAAGCACTTGGCTCGGTCTCCCGATTTGCTCTTGCCCCCAGCATGGTTTCTGGTATCCTATAGAGAGAATCAGCTTAGAGATCCAAGTTGGTATTATTTTTAGAAATAAAGATCATTCAGTCTCAGCTTGCTGAGTCCTGTTCAGAGAAGGAAGACAGGAAAAGGCCTCTTTTTTAGCAAAGTTTAAGCTAGAGTAGTGCAGCGTGGAGGCAGAGCTCCTGAATCACTGCCTGAAATGTTCTCCTTTGTTGCAAAGACTGACCTTGTCTTCGAGTAAGTCATCCCTGGGGGCAGGGCTGAGCTCTCCAAACACACTCCCCTTTGTCTTGTCCTGTCCAGTCGGGATAATTCTTCACAGCAGGTGAGCTGGTGCCATCCTTTGTCCTCTCTGTTTTGGAACAAAGATCTTATTTCCAGAGTCCCTGCTGAACCTGAAGCCCCGTGAGCAACAGAATCATTATTTAACTTGAAAACTGAAATTGGCTTGAGTAGGGGAGATGTCACCTTGTGTGGAGCGGGGCTCATTCTGTCTCCTCCAGAAATGTCTGTGGGACTTGGAGCCTCAAGGATCAGCTTGGTCTTGCAGAGAAACAGTAAAAACAAACGGACAGACAAAACAACAAAAAGGGGGGAACTGGTCAAATGAAGCCTCTTCAAACTTCAAAATAGACATACTTTACAAAAGGAACAAGGCTTCTTTCTCCTTCCTGCAGATCCCGTGATAGAGTTCTCCAGAAAGAAAACCAACATGATGCATACACACACACACACACACACACACACACAGATTTCTTTTAAGGGATTGGCCCTTGTGATTGTGGAGACTTGAATTGAAAACTGGTGGGATGAGTGGTGGACTGGGGTTGAATCCTGCTGGCAGGCTTTGGTCTTGCTGGAGGAAGGGGCCAGGGATCAGTCCTTGTTCTAGTTAGGCCTTCCTTCAACTGATTGGGTAAGGCCCACCTCCATTATGGAGGGCAATCTGCTTGATTCAAAGTCCATCCATTTAAACGTTTCTATCAATAATTTAATCTCTAAAAACACTTTCCCAGAACATATAGAATAATGGTTGACCACATATCTAAGCATCATGGCTTAGCCAAGTTGACATACAAAATGAACCATCACAGTGTAGGAATTTTCACCCAGAAAAGAGGAGTAGGCACAGCCTCGTCTTTCACTGAAGTATTCCAAACCCCTAAAACAGGTCTGGTAAATACAAGGTGCTCAGTGAATGTTCGAGTATGGGGAAATGGGTAGAGATAGAATACCAGGGATGAGAAAGGATAGAGGAGGACCCCTGGGGTTTCCTGACAGGGGGTCTTAGTTTACCTTCAACTGCAGAGCATACGGAGGAGAAGGTGCAGTTCTGGGAATTGAGGAATTGAAGATGGGATCAGTTTGGAGTGTATTAAGGTTTGAGGAGTTCCCTGGTGTGTGTGTGTATGTGTATGTAATGTGAATGAAGTGAAGTGGTTTCCTTTTGTTTTAGAAGGTAACAAGTCTTTTGGCTGGGTGTATCAGCTGGACATGTGTGCACTACTAAATAATTTGACCTTGTTATTTATCCCTTACAGGCACTTTTTTTTTTTTAAACCTATTCTGGGGTGGGGGGAGGGGGACACAGTAATTCTGGAAATTACGGTAGAATGTGGATCGGGCAGCCCCAGGGCAGTTCAGTTTCCAAGTCTTGAAGTTTCAGTCTTGTGAGCCTTCTTGACAAGACAAATCATAACCTACTGTTGCCTTGGGGGCAATATCACAACAGGTTGAGTTCCTGAAGGACATTTTGGGAAGAAGATACTATCAAATGAGAGGCTTGACACAGTCTCCTCCCCCAATCTTGGTGCAGCTGACAACTCCCAACAAAATGCTTTGTCTCCTGCCTTTTACTTTGTTCTTGGATCTTTCCCAACAAGTATTGACCACATGCCTCTAAAATCCTTAACATTGCCCTAGACCCTGGGAAACGCGAAGCACTAAGTAAAACGACCTTGCCTTAAGAGGGTGCACCTCCTTGCTGGGAAGACAGATGTTCACAAAGGTAAATAAAAATACAAGCGAGTACACATGATCGAGTCCAGCGGGCGGGGACAGTGTCCTGTGGTTGAGGGGGATGTAGAAAGACTTCGCGAAGAAGTAGATGCTTCGCTCGTGTGTCTGAGAGATCCCGGCAAGCGAAAGGGCGCGAGAGAGGACATTTATTGTTGAAAGTATAACAGAGATTGACAGGAGTGCCTTTGACCGTTCAGAGAACCTTGCCTTCCGTGCAGATACAAGGTTGGAGTCTGGGGCAAAGTCTTAAAGATTAGCCTCTGCAGTACACCACCTTTGGGGCATTTCAATATTGCAGGCAACCTGCAAATAACCCCGCCCTCCACTTTCAAATCAATTTCAGTCGAACGCATGCGCCTAGGAACGCACTGGGGCTCTGCTATCATAGAGGCGCAGAGCTAGAGCGCCGGCCTTCCCTGAGGCCGACATTTTGGATCCTGGCAGAAAAATTGGAACCGACCGGGACCACCGCCCAACAACAGTTTGCACCGCCCAGGAACAGGAGAAAAAAAGGGCTACTGCGGGAGCTACAAAGTCTAGTGGCGGAGTGAATCCGGGAAGCTCCCTTGGGAGAGCCAGGCTTCTCGGGTTGCCCACCGCCCTGCCCTCATCTGAGATGGCGGCTCCAGGGGCGCTCTAGCCCGGCGCCGCTCGGTGCTCGGAGGGGGCGGCAGCCTCGCCTGTGGCTCCCGGAGGCTGAGGCGCCGGGCGCAGCGAGCGTGATTTCGGCCGGACCGTCCGCGGCTTTTGATCCGAGGAGGGCGGGGGTCGCTGCTCCCGCGCGCCTGGCTGCGTTCTCGCCGCCGTGCCGGGTCCGGGCCTCGCGGCGCCGCCGTCGGGAGCACGGCCGGGCGGCCCCGCGCGGGCCGCGGTGACCGCGCCTCGGGCCGGACGATGCCCAAGAAGCTGCTGCTGCTGCCGCCGCTGTCCGTGGCCTCGGCCTTCCGCGCCCCGCGCGCCCGCCCCGCCGCGCCGCCGGCCATGAACGCCGCCCGCACCGGCTACCGCGTCTTCTCCGCCAACTCCACGGCCGCCTGCACCGAGCTGGCCAAGCGCATCACCGAGTAAGGGGGCGCGGGGGGCGGGCCGGGCCGCCGGGTGGGGCGCCCCACGCCCCCGCCGCAGCCTGGGGGAGGCGCGCCCTTCGGCCGTTTCGGGGCGGCGAGCACGTGACGGAAGACCCCCCCATTCCGCGGCGCTCATCGACCTGCCCCCTCGGTGCGGTTCTCTGGACCCCCACTCCCTTGGGTTACGTGGATGCCCCCTGCCCCGTTCCTTGAACCCCTTTTTCGCTGGTGACTTGGACTCCCCACTCCTGTTATTTAACACCCCCCACCGCCGGTTCCTTGGCCCCCCTCAGCCAGTTCTTTGGGCTCCCCCCCCCAGCACTTGGGCCCCCGCTTCCAGGGCGGTGGTGAGGACGGGATGGCCCGACGGGGGTCCCTTGGGGAGAGGGGCTCCGGCGCCCTTTCCCGCGATTGGTGGGCGTTGACCTCTCTGCCTGGGGTCCCCGCCATTCCCGTCTCTTCAGTGAGAGGAGGCCGGGATGTGGGGACCCCGCGGAGGGCCGAGGGCGTGGCAGGGAGCACCCCGACCCCGCGTCCCGGGCGCTGCCCTCGGAGCGCGGGGGTGTGGGGAGGGCCAGGCCGCGCCGGGAAGCGACCCTGGGGGCACTGGGACAGCAGGGGGTGCCCCCTTTGTAGGTCAGCTCGGGGCCCTTTCGAAGTCAGGTCGGGCCGTGTCCCTGCTTTAGACCCAAGGAAGCCTGCGGGCTCGGGGCGCGGGGCGCGGGAGGGTCCCCTCTGGCAGAGCTTTCGGGGTGAGCACAACGGGGGCGCTCAGGCCGCCAGAGTAGTAAGCCCTGCCGTGGGCCTGGTCCGGGGGGCTCTTCTGGAGAGTCGGGGAGCCCTGGAGTGTTGGGAAGGAAGAGCCTTCGGGGCCCTTTCCAAATAAACGCCACAAAAACAAGACAGAACACTAATAAGAGGCAACTCTTGACATTTAAGGTCGTTTTCACATTTTGAACCACGTTAGCCGTTCTCTACAGCGCTGTTTTTGAACGGTTGTGAAAAGGTTTCCAGAGCTGATCAGTAACTTCGTGAATGTATTTTTAAATTATATGCAAAGGCGGAGAGAAGGGAACCCAGAGTCACATTTTCTCCATATCCAATTTTCAGCTTGAGTTTCAAAAGTAGTAGGAGAGTGTAAAAAACAGCCTTTCTCAGTCTCCTATCTCGGTTATATTTCTACCCCCTGGTTATTTGTCCTTCTGAGGCCAACTAAAATACTAGCTTTAAATATAAAGCTGTATTTATTTTGGGACAGATTTACCACACAGCGACTTTGTGGGGGGCCAGAGGGGCAGAGGACACGTTGACATGGTTTTCCCTGTTTTGTTTTTTTGAGTTTGTCCCTTGACTTGTTCTAGAAGGTCTTACGTTACTGTAAATAATAAATGTTTATAACTATTTCCCTTATTTGTTTCATATGTTGAATTTCTCAGGAAGATTTATTTTTAAAAAAGGGTTTAACCACTGCACAAAGTTTGAAGATAATTAGATTGGGTACTCTTGAGGTAGTGCTATTTTACTTCCATGCTTCTTTTCAGAGCTACACCTCAAACAGGAATTCTCAAACTTTTTTGAGAATGCACTTGAATCAATGAAAAAGAGTTAGGTGTGTCACATAAGTCACATGTCTGTCACAATTACCTCAAGTACCCCGCTAGCCCTTTTTGTTAGTCTTGTTTTATCTATGTCACTTGTCCCTCACTCCCTGGTGCTGGAGTGGTTTTTTTTTTTAAAGATTTATTCATTTATGCAGACAAGAGCGAGGTGTAGGCCAGAGGTGCAGGGGTGGGGGGGTGAGAGGATTCACCAGAGACAGAGAGAAGAACAGGCGGATCCACTGAAATATGCTGCTGAGGGGAGCAGCCGGGAGACAGGAGAGGTCTGCCGTGCCATGTGGGTCAGCTCCCTGGCCAGGGATGGATAGTTTCATAGTGCTGAGACTTAACCTTTTGTGCCACCAGGGAGGCGCTGTAGTATTTTTTTAATGGAGAAGTCTACCTATCATCAAATTTGCCATTTCAAACATTTTTAAGAGTGCAATTTGGTGGTGTGGAATATAGTGTTGTGTATCTTTTCAATTCCAGTTTCTCATCATCCCAAACAGAAACTCCCATACCAATTAAATACTAATTACTCACCCCCCCCCCCACAGTCCCTGGTAACGTCTACCCTTTATTCTACTTTCTGTGTATGAGGTTGCCTTCTGGGTATGAAGCGGCAACATTTAGCTCTTTGGTCTGACTTATTTTACATAGAAGAATTATTTCAAGGTTCGCCTGTGATGTAGCCCACTTCAGTTTCATTCCTCCTCAAGGTTATTCCATTGTGTACCTGGAGTGTTTTAAACCAGATTCCTCCCCTGCATTGCGTGATACACTCGTAAAATGACGTGCTGGTCACTTGACCAGCACAGGAACTACGCCACTGGGGCTTCCTTTACGTCCTTGTCCAGGTTTCCCTGATTGTCTCAAAAGTGGCTTTTATACTTGCTTTGTTATACTCAGAATGTAGCCAGGTGAACACCTACTCCCGGTCTGGACAATGGAGGCCCCACCCCCGGCTCCTGTCTGGAATAATCGCTAGTAAGGAAGAATGTGTTTGGGAACGATTTCCCAAGACAATTGTTATTCAAAAGGAACTAGACTTTGAACTTTGCCTGGGGGTTCTTTCCAGAAAAGCAGAGTGTTAGAAGGTGGTGACCACTGCAAACTCCTGTTCAGTGACAGCAGATTTGATTGTCTTTTTGTTGAACATGTGTGTGAGGACTGGAATTTTGTGTTAAAGCATTCTTAATTGCCTTTTTGCCCCCCTGCAGGCGTCTTGGTGCTGAATTAGGGAAGTCTGTGGTGTATCAGGAGACCAATGGAGGTAAATTAACATGATTTCTTTCCTGATTTATTTATTTATGCATACAAGAACTGGGGTGTAGGCCAGAGGTGGGGGGGGTGTGAGAGGATTCCCCAGAGACAGAATGGGGAGCAGAACAGCTGGATTGACTGAAATATGCTGCTGAGTGGGCAGCGGGGAGACAGGAGAGGTCTGCTGTGCCGTGTGGGAAGCTCCCTGGCCGGGGATCGAACTTGTGCTGCAGTGGCTGGGGTAGCTTGACAGCGCTGAGACTTAACCCTTTGCACCACCAGGGAGGCACTAACATGATTTCTTAAACATCCTTTGTTCTCCAAACTAGTTTTTAAAAAGCAGGTGCTAGCCAGAAACATCATTCTCACTACCGTTAGGGGTTTACTTCCCTTTCCACCAGGACGTCTTTGTTCTTTGTTCTCCCTAAAGTCTCCATTTCTCTTTTTCTCAGCTAATTCCCATCATTTCAGAATGAAGAAAAGGTGAAATGTAGAGCGTGTGGGTTTTATTTTTCCTGTATGGACTGTCTTCGATAGCTGCTTCTTACAGCTACCTGTCTCGTCACGGCCTCAAGTGGCTTCTAGAGTGATCTGGTGGCGGCTAGTAGGATTTACTGAAAACTCTTTCAGTTCTTCCATCTCTGAGTCTTTCTCGCCAGTCTCCTGTCGCTGCTCACCGGCTTCCTCTGCCCTCTGGGTTGGTGCGGAGAACTGTGACCCACCGTGGAGTCAGTGGCAGGCGCTTGGCTGGGGGCAAGTGTCCTGGGCACTCTGCCTGGCCATCGCCTGGCGGGGCCTTAAGTCCTTGCAAAGGCGGAGCTGTGTGAGCGAATCAGAATTGCTTTTGCAAATGGACAAACTGGATTCCTGATTCTTCCTTTTGTGTTTCTAAGGCCCAACTGTGGGGTAAACCGCCTGAGGAGCTGCACTGCTGAGAAAGGCTGGTGTTGAGGCACGTGGCAGAGCAGAGTGCTTGCGAAGGGAAGGGCAGCTCCCTCCGGGTCACACAGGCAGCGTGTGCTGATGGACCCCGGGTCCTCCACCCAGTGGCCACACTGAGTCCCGTTGCCTTGGTGACTTTAGAAACTTCACCTCTGAGCCCAGAGACGTGGGAGCGTGGGGCAGAGCTGGCAGCTGGGCTGTGTGGCTGTTACTGTCTGAATTCACGGTAGTGCGTCTGCGCAGCTCGTGAGACCACGCCCTTGAGGCGGAGGGGATGCAGGTTCAAAGGCCCCTTTTCTCCATCCTGCCAGCACTGTCTGGGCCTTTCTGTCTCCTGCTGAAGTTGCTTCCCAGCGGGTCTTCGTCGCCATTTTCATCCTCTCCAGTCCGTTCTACTCATCTCCCCAGGATATTTCTAAGATGCAAATCTCACTCCTGCCTGTGGGGCGTCTCCTTGGTAGGCACTCAGCCCCTTCGGGTGCGGAGCTCTGCCCCGTGCCTGCCTCGCCTTCCATCTCACCCACCCGCACATCTTGGGCACACTTGCTCCGCAGAGCCCCTGTCCAGGCCCGTCACTGCCTGCTCTGTGCTGCTCGGGCCCCACCCTCTGTTGCCTTCCTGGACCCCCCAGAACTGGCCGGAATGGGCTCCCCAGTGCCCCTCTTGTCCTGCCAGTTTTCTTCTAAGCCCTGTAGCCAGCAGTCTTTGAACAGGCGGATCCCTCCCCGTGCACTCTCCAATTCCCCCTTGGCCTTCTGAATACGCTTAGAAAAAAATCCAGACCCCTCCTGGCCTGGCTTCTCGGCCTCTCTCTGCCCACCCCGCCCAGCACTCTGCCCCCGTCTCTGCTGCCCCCCACACCCGCCCTCACTGCACATTCCAGCTGCCATGGGCCTTGCTGCTTCTCCTCCATCAGACTGGTGTCTCTGGCCAGGGCGGGGCTCTCCTTGGCACCTCGCTGTCTTGCGTGGGTCAGGTCAGTCCTCGGTCCTCTCGCTGGAGCCCAGTGCGGGCCTGGGGAGAGGACACCTCAGCATTTGTTCAAAACATAATAGGGGTGTTGATCAGCCTGTTTATGTGCTGACCTGCCCCCGAGAGCTTGTCTTTTTATTCCGGGGATGGATTTTGCTTCAGATCCTGAGATTATATGTAGCCCTGCCTGTTACCTTTGTCATCTATCCTATTTTTGGCTTATTTTCTCCTTAGCTTGATTGTTTTTTAGGTATGGGCACGCTGTCCTGAGATCTATTAAGAATTTATTTTGGTGCTCTAAGTGAAGTATTGATGGAAGGCCATCTTTGCCCTCCCGTTGCCATATGATTATTGCATCATGACGTGCTTTTCTTAAAACTAGCGACCCTTTTTATTTTTCAGAGACAAGAGTTGAAATTAAAGAATCTGTTCGTGGCCAAGATATTTTCATCATCCAGACAATACCCAGGTAAGGGTTAGCGCCACTTAACCTGCCCTTTTCCTCTAAAAATAGTAGCGCTGGGACTGTCTCTTCATTTGAATGATAAGTCTGTTTTTCGCCCCCACACTCCTAAGTGCGTTTATATGTCAAACAAAATGCTGCCCAAAAGATAGCGTTTCTGGAATTCCTCCCGTTTATTGTGCTGCCCTGTTACCTCCCTCCTTGACCGTCATCTCTGAACGAGCCTCCTCGAGGGCACCGTCAGCCCTCAGGCCCTGGCCCCAGCCGGCGTCTCCCACTGCTGAGCAGCGCCTGTTAAGCTGCACCGCTGTGCCCGGCCTGTCGTGGGCACCCGATGCCTTCCGCTGGGCCACCAAGCGGGTTTCGACCTCGTGCGCTGCTGGCACAGTCGCTTGAGGCCTGTGGAGTGGCGGCGTAGACGCTGCCGTGCAAGTGTGTGGCCACTTTATCGCCGAAGCGGAGTGGAGCTTCCGGGTGCCCTTCCCAGCGTGCCTCTTGCCCACACCCCCTCCATGTGTCTGTCGGCCCGGAAGCTCTCCAGACCCCCTCCTTTTAGTTTCTTTATGGAGGTGCCATGGCATGGTGGGTGGACTGAATCCTTGGTGTGGGCGACTGGCTCACTTCCAGCCCTTCCCCCAAAGTCAGAACTCCAGTGACAGGGTGTCGTCTCCCCGCCCCAGACAGCCCCGTGTGGGCCTGTGGGGTCGTGTCTGTCATCATCAGTGTAACAAAGGGCACGCTCCTCCCTCTCCTCGGCAGGAAAGGCCAAGCTTGGGGTGCTCTGCCAGAAACTGGGGAAGGCGGATGCACGTGCCAAGTCCGGCATCGCAGAGGTTGACTCGGCCCCCCATGCACCCCCGAGCCGCGGGACTCGGATCGGCTCGCAGCGTGTTTCCTAAAGGGCAGTTTTCGTGTTTGGGCTACAAGTTCTAATGTGTCGGTGTGACGTCAGAGGCTCTTGCCCGAGGGACACTTAGGCTGCTTGCCGCAGGTGATCGCTTGGTGGAGGGCGGGTTGGTTCCTGCCCGGCGGCCCGTCCTCACTACCCCCGGCCGCTGCGCTGGGCTCCCGTTGCCTCTCCTGGCGCTGCGTTGACGTAGGTGGGCTCTCCTCATGTTCTCGTCTGCCTGTTAAAGTCATAGAGCCGCAGGGGCCAGGCTGATCGGTGACCGGGCTGTCTTAGGGGAAAGAAAATACTCAGTTGGCCAAGCGCTGAGACTGTCCCACACAGAGGCCACTAGAAGCCGGGATGTGCTTGGAACATTCTCAGGGACAGATAAACAAAGCGAGGGCTGCCGGCCAGTGAGCTCTTCCCCCGGCTCGCCCGTGAGCTGGCTGCCTGGTGTCCCGTGTCTGTCAGCCAGTGGGAATGTCAGTGTGACAAAGGTCCTTTTGTCTCCTTCCTGACTGTAAGGGATGGGGAGGCTTCCCTCGTCCTTGAGCTGGAGGGTGTCGAATCCTTGGCTTAGGCCATTAGCAAGAGGAAAAAGTGGAAAGGAACAGCTTCATGGGAAAAATTAGTAATTAATGAAAAGAAAGTCACTCTGGGGCCTCCCTGGTGGCGCAGCGGTTGAGCGCTGCGCTGTGGAGCTGTCGGCAGTGGCGACGCGAGTTCGACGCCCGGCCAGGGAGAATCCCACATGGCGTGGCAGACCTCTCCTGCCTCGCCCGCTGTTCCCCTCAGCAGTGTATTTCTGATCTGCCTATTCTGCTCCCCACTCTGTCTCTGGTGAGCCCTCTCGCCGCCCCACGCCTCTGGCCTGTACCCCAGCTTGTATGTATAAATAAAAAATGAATCTTTAAAAAAAAAAAAAAAACAAAAAAAGAAAGTCACTCTGAAGTCAGGTCTCCTCAGAAGTTGCTGGTCTGGCTCCGTTAATGTCTGCCTGTCTGGCCGCCCCGTGGGGGCTCTCCAGCCCTCGCTGTCCTGCGGCCGCGCAGTGTCGCCTCCCCTGAGAGCCGGCGCCCCTCCGGACGTGCGCTTCCGGGATCTGCCAGCTGTCCCCGAGCCCTCTGGCCAGAGGTGGGGGGAGGCCCGGGGCACACAGCGGGCGCTCAGGAGCCGGCCGTCCACTCTGACGCAGGCAGCAGTCTGGGCGAGGCCTTTGCTCGGGGCGGAGGTTGCCTGGCGTCCCGCTCGCGTGGCCCAAGCCCTCGAGGTCTGTGAGGCTCCAGCCGGACTTCAGTGTGGGGAGGGAGGCGCTTCGCCGGAGTCCAGGTCAGGCCTTGGGCGGGGAACAACCCGACGCGACTCAGGGCGCGCCGCCTCGGGGCAGGGGACAGCCACGTGTGTCCCCTGGCACGGGTCTCCGGCCTTCCCCGGGGAGCGGCCGCCTGTCCCCCCCGCACCGCCCCAGCGCCGCTGCGTGACCGTTTGCTCGGTGAGCGCGTGGGCTCTGGGCAGATGAGCAAGCTGGAGCTGACCGAGCCGTGGGGACCTGGGCTTCTGCAGCTGAGCAGGACGATTGAGAGGCCTCCCCCCAGGAGGTGCCATCTTAAGCCAGCGTGCCCATGAAGTCCCTATAACACCTCTTAACACGGGGTTAATAGGCCGACAGGGACCTCTCTTTAGGGGTTCATCAGTGGCATGAATCCAAACGTGCTGTTGTGCCCGCTGCAGAGACGTGAACACCGCGGTGATGGAGCTGCTGATCATGGCGTACGCGCTGAAGACCGCCTGCGCCAGGAACATCATCGGGGTCATCCCCTACTTCCCCTACAGCAAGCAGAGCAAGATGCGGAAGCGGGGCTCCATCGTGTGCAAGCTCCTGGCCTCCATGCTGGCCAAGGCCGGTGAGTGGCCCTGGCCGGCCGTGCCCCCCGCACACAGCTGGCTCGGGGCCTGCCTTCTCGTCCTTAGGGCAGCTCACGAGTGGCTTCTTCTCGTCCCCTTTGCGTCCTTCTGGTTAGGGAGACGCAGTCTGGGTGTGAACTGGGACTTTGCTCTTTGTCGTACTTCAAGTGACGTCACTGGCTCTGCTGTTCTCTGCTCCCCTCTAAGCTGAGACGGCCTCGTCCTGCCACTTCTCCATTTCCTCTCATCGGGATTTTGGCTGCCGGTCTCGGCGTCTGTGTCTCATCTTTTGAGTTTCGGGTCCAGATTTACGCATTTGTCTTAGCCACAGTTTTGTGCATAATATTAAAACTGGTGGTGGTGGTTATTTTTAACTACTACTACATCTTATGTACTCCTTGCTTTCGCCTGACTCCCATTCTGCACAGCAGCTCATGTCCATTCGCTCTGATCCTGTGATTTCGTGGTGGTGACTGACTCCTGCCTGTAATGTTTTACATGCAGTGACACCGCGCAGCCGCCGGGGCCTCGTTTGTCTGCAGTTCATTTAAAAACTCCAGTACATACATTCAGGTCCTCGGACACATTGAATCCCGTTCTCTAGAAACAGTGGTTTTGGGAAGAACAGTGACATTGGCGGTCTGCCTGGGAAGTTCGGCAGTGACCTTTGGCCCTTGCAACATTTGCATATGTGCTTTTCCGCTTAGCACTGGTAATTGTAAGAGGATTGTCTTCATTGCTTTTCTGTGAGAGTGCTTGACCCGTTTTTGTGACATCTAGAAATCACACCGAGCTCCAGCATCTCATTCTGTGTCACGTGGCTTCTTTACCTCTAGCGCGTGTCACTTTGCTTGCTTATTCCCTCGGCCCTCGCCGCACTCCTTTAGGACTTCCTCCTGGCTGCTTTAGCGCGGCCCCACGGGTTTTATATCTATTATTTCTCAGTATTTACAAATTCCATGTTTGTGTTTTACCTCTACCTGAATTTTACTTTCTCCATCTTCGAGACCAGGCTAGTAATAAGCACCTCGGCAGGGAGGACTTCTTGCCTAGCTTTAGTTCTGGTCTGTGTGGAAGGGTCTCGTCTCCTTTACCTTAGGCTTGGCACACACTTCGGGTCACGCGGTTAGGTCTGTGCTGGCAGCGCTGGCTCACAGCCACCTCGTCTCATGATAGGAGACAGGAGCTGGGCGTCTAGTTTGAGTCCTCTGTGGCCCTTAACTTGTAGGGGAGAACTTTGTAATTTTTTGTTTTAAAATTTCAGGTTTAACTCACATTATCACTATGGACCTTCATCAAAAGGAGATCCAAGGCTTTTTCAGCTTCCCCGTGGACAACCTTAGAGCCTCACCTTTCCTGCTTCAGTATATCCAGGAAGAAGTGAGGAGCCACCAGCAAACACCTCTCTCTTGTCCTCCAGAGAGACCCCGCCTAGTTACCTGGGGTCGGATCCGCTCTGCAAGGCGCAGCACTGATCTTTCCCTTGAGGCTTAACGCCTGAGGCAGCCAGACAGGGCTTAGGCCTGGAGGATCTTAGCTTTTACTGACTGAAAATGGATTTCCTTCTAAGAATCTTTAGTAGTTTGCTTATATTTTTCCAAAAGTTTTAAGAAACAATTCTGCCTTCTTGAGGATGTAGTAGTACTTTTGATAAGTGTCACATGTTTTTAAGTGTGTGCGTGCAGTTCTGTATATTTGATTGCTAGTGTGGTTCATAAGAGGGGAGCAGTGTAATCCCAGTGTCCCAGTGTTATTTTTTGATAACCTTTCAGTATTTTCTCATTTCTCCTCCAAATCTAGATTCCAAATTACAGAAATGCAGTCATTGTAGCTAAATCTCCTGATGCTGCAAAAAGGTAAAGAAGCCACACCCCGCTCGCGGCCTTTTGGAACCAAAATGGGCCCATCCGGCCTGGGCTGCCCTGCCCCCATGTCCCGGCCGCACGGCCACCAGGCTCCAGGCGCCGGTGCGGCTCTGAATTACCCCGTTTTCCTCTGGGAGAAAGTGAAGTTCTCCCTTCACCTTCTCAGAAGGGAAACGGGGCTGGGAGCCTTCCCCAGGGCGTGGCTGTTAAGAGGACTCTGAACAAAGTTCTTGCCTCCAAATCGGAGTGTGAGAATAGCGATGCGGGCCCACATCTCCACTCACGGGCCTCCTGGCCCGTGACCTTCCAGCCCTGGCGCCCCCATTCCGATTTGTGCAGCTGACCCCTCTGTGTCCCTGGAAGGTCAAATGGTGCTTCCACTCTGTGGTCGTGAGTGCTGAGGGGGACCCCGGCCCCCTCCCACTCGCCCCTCGTCCCGCCTCAGGGCCCAGTCCTACGCGGAGCGGCTGCGCCTGGGCCTGGCTGTCATCCACGGAGAGGCGCAGTGTGCGGAGCTGGACATGGACGACGGCCGCCACTCCCCGCCGATGGTCAGGAACGCCACCGTCCACCCGGGCCTGGAGCTGCCGCGTAAGAGCCGCTCGCTGCTGCTGTTCGTTTGTAGAGGGCAGAGCTTGGACGGTGGGTAGCGGGTGGAGCCGGTGCCCGCAGACGCCGCGGTGGGTGCGGCCTGGCCCTGCCAGTGGCGGTGCGGCGCGGGTTTGCCCTGTGCCCAGGAGACGCGTCACACGCTGTGCAGACCACGTGAGGGCGTTTGAGCTGACCCCGTGGCACTTTGTATTCAGGCAGCGTGAAATAAGTCTTAACCTGAACTCAATTCAGGAGTTGTATGTGTGGTGGCGTGAAAAACCTTAGACTTATATTTTGGGGTGGAGCAGCCTTAGGTCAAATACCAGGCCTTGGCGCTCAGACCATTTTTAGCACCTGTTTTAGTAGCTGGCCCTTTGCGCCGATGCCTGACTGACAGAAGAATCCAACAGTGTGGAGGCTGCTCCCCTCCCTGGGCCTCCAGTGCCCCCCGTGGAGGGGACACCGCGCTTTGCAGAGTACAGGGGTGTTTCTTTGTAATGTCTGTCCATTTGCCCCAGAAACACAGCGATTAACCGGGTGGGAAAATAGGAGGGTTGTTTTAGTGATGCCTTAAATTTCCCATTCTTTGTTTTCAATGTTGGGATTTTTATATCAGAGAAATAAGTGATGCTTTTTAAATTTAAATTTTTGCTGTCAGCATTTTACTAATTTTCTTGCAGATCTGATGATTAAAGTTCTTGAACACACACATATTTCAAATTCAGAAAATACCAACCCTTTACAGTGGAAGACCTCCCCACCGAATCCCCGCTGGTCCCCAGGGCCACAGTGCTGAGGGCCTCTGAGTGCGCCCCCTCTCCACGAACGCGGGCACACCTCACGCTGCTCTTCTGCCCTTGCCCGTGCCATGCAGCAGCGCCTCCCTGTGGGTGCCGCTCTCTCAGTCCTTTGCAGTCTCAGGGAGACACCATCCTTCCTTCCTCTGTTGAGAAACGTGCAGATTTTTTTCAGTCTTTGTGATGAAAAACAAAGCTCTGATAATAAGCATCTCTCGATCCCATAGCAGGGGCCAAGCGCTCTGCTGGGCCGGGGAGCACGCCCCACGCGGTCTCACCAGGCCTCTCGGCGGCCCGGGGCTGCCAGGGCCGTGGGGACTTGAGTAGCCAGCTCTGGGGTCCTCGTGTCTGTTTCTGGTTTGTTACTTGAACCAACTGCAGACTTGGGAAAGCATCGAGAGAATGGCACAGAGCTCCTCCTCTGCTCACAGTCCCCAAATTGGGCGCTCTCTCCTCCAGGAGCCCTTTGAGGGTGAGCTGCGGCCAGAGGCCCTCTGTCCCTGATCCCCTGGCGTGCGGGCGGCGCGCCCCTGTGAGCTCCTCCTGTCTTTCCCTTTGTGACTGATGCTCTCTTATATTAATGTCCTGTTTCTCACCAAACTTGGCGTCTCCAATAACGTCAGTTACCGCTTGGCTGAATCCGTTATTGCTGTGATGGGATTTTCCCCCTATGGTCCCTGTTTGTTCGTTCATTCGCTCTGTCAGTGTGGTGTCACAGAACCTGCCCTTGTTCTCTGCGAGACAATCCATTGCTCTCGTTTTCCTGCTCACGTGGTCTCAGACGTGGCCAAAGGGCACTCCTTCAAGCAGCTGCCGCCTCCTGCGTCTTTGGCCAGGTCCCTGGCATTTTTCGGTCCTCCTTCCTTTCTGGTGCAACTGCACACCCAAGCCACTTCCCCGGAGCCGAGTCCTGTGGTGGAAAGTGCACCCCCCAGCAGGGCACCTGCCGCCCGACCTCCGCTCAGGTCTTCGAGAATGACTGTCCTCACACTACAGAGACCAGGAAATGCGACCGTGGGGTCAGAGGTCATTGTGAGTTACTGCCAAGGAACACAGCATTTTGTGTGGTGACGTTCTCTCTTCTGGGACTGTCGCTTGCTGCTTAGGGTCGTCGCCGCCCCGTCACTGCAGGCGCTGTGGAAAGCGGTGTGTCCTCCACCGCCTTGTGCTGTCGTTACGACGTTTACGTTGCTGTAGGCTTGTTTTCTGTGATTCCCTTTTATGGATTTAGCCAAGAGGATTCTTTAACGTGTTATGTCTTATTTGTGTAGTTACAGTGTACCCGTGTAGTAACCAGCCTTCTATGTGTGTTGATTGTACTTGCAGTGTGTTTCAGTAGTTTTTTTTTTTTAAGACTTATTTATTTATGCATACAAGAGCTGGGGTGCAGGCCAGAGTATGGGGGTGAGAGGATTCACCAGAGACAAAGTGGGGAGCACAATAGGTGGCCACTGAAATCCACTGCTGAGGGGAGCAGTGGGGAGACAGGAGAGTTCTCCTGTGCCCTCTGGGAAGCTCCCTGGCCAGGGATCGAACTCTTGCTGCAGTGGCTGCTGATAGCTTCATAGTGCTGGGACTTCATGTTACCCTTGCACCACCAGGGAGGCCCTGTTTCAGTAGTTTAATAGTGATGAAGATAAGATACCAGAATGCTAGGACAAGGCCAAAGAAAAGCAAATATTCACCCTCAGAGTCCTTGCATTTTTTCGAAAGATGAACTGTTTGGTTTCCCATGAACCCATTGTAGAGCAGCAGTTCTCCAACTCAGGGTGATTCCCCCCAGACGGTATTTGGTGCTGTCTAGAGGCACTTCTGATGCCTCAACCAGCGGGGGATGTGTGTGTGGGGGGGGTGGTGGTGAAATTTCCTCCTACCCCTCAGGGTTCTTTTTCTTTTGGCTAATTGATTAATAAAAAGAGCATCCAAATGGATTAGTAGGAGAGGACCCAATTTAATCATTTAAGTATGGGGAACCTACATAAATGAGGGCCCCAGAGGCATTAAGGAAAAGTGGGGTATGTGTCCTGAGCCAAGGATGGGATAGGCCTGGGGCTTCAAGAGAGGGGAGCTCACAAATTGGGGGCGGGGGAGCACTCAGACGCCCAAGGCCAGTGCTTCATAGGTGGACGGTGGCCCCAGCATGGAGGTAGATTTCTCCATGGGCAGTTTCTAGTGGTGACCCTAATCCTGGCAGGACCTCTCATTTTCATGTCCCTGGTAGTTAAGGGCAAGGTGAAAGTTCCTCATGAGCCTGCAGGGCTCAGGTGAACTCACCCTGAAACAATCTTCGTGCAGAGTGGCGCGAGGAGGCTGTGGAGAACGCCTTTAGGTGCTCCTGGCATCCAGTAAGTGGAGGCCGGAGACAGCTGGCACCTTTGCGCCGAGCGAGCAGGTGTTGGGGCCAAGTGCCCGGCGCCGAGCTTGGAAAGCCCTGTTAGGCGATGTGTTCCCAGTGAAGTTGTCTGGATGTTTCTGTTTTATTGGTGAGGTAGAGTTGGTGTTGCTTCTGGTGGCGCCTTGTGAACTTGAAAGGAGTGGTTGTCCTTGGGCTGCTAAACCGTAGAAGAGGAAGGCTTGCTTGCCCCTGGGGGAGGGAGGGGAGGGGAGATCTAAGGATTTTTTTTTTTTAAAGATTTATTGATTTATACCTACAAGCTGGGGTACAGGCTAGAGGCATGGGGCAGCGAGAGGGTTCACCAGAGACAGAGCGGGGAGCAGAACAGGCAGATCAGAAATGCACTGCTGAGGGGAGCAGCGGGCGAGGCAGGAGAGGTCTGCCGCATGTGGGAATCTCCCCGGCCGGGCTTCGAACTCGCATCACGCGCTGCCGACAGCTCCACAGCACAGTGCTCAACCACTGCACCACCAGGGAGGCCCAGATCTAAGGATCTTTGTAAATACAGCATTATTTTACTTGGAAAGTGCTTATTTTAAAAGCACAAGGCAATTTCCTACTTTCTTTATAAGAATATCATTTGGTAAATTGGGGACAATTAAGTGGACAGTGAGTTGATGATGTTCTAACAGATTTCTGGTGCACACGCAATGGTGCCCAGTTCATTTTACCCTAAAACAAATTGGGTTTCCTTTGATGCGATGGAGACAGAGAACAGAATCTTAAGCAAAGGGGAGTTTTAGGGACTTTGAGTACATATATTACTTTTATTGAAACTGTTGTATTTTTGGTGTTTTATTTTCTGGCAAGCAGTTAGAGTATTGGGGCATCTTTTTCGCCTCTTGGATTCTATTCACATCCCATGACCTGTGCGAAGGTCTGTTTCTATGCACAGCCTGAAGCCACAGTGGGCCGGGCAGGAGAGAAAATGGTTCTTGTAACCTTGAGAGCCTCCACCCAGCCTTCCTGATTTCATTTCAGACCAACAGGAGCTTGCTGGGAGAGGTGGGGTACAGCAGCACAGACAGTGCCCACAGATGTTTGGGGTCTTCTGCGTCAAACTGGAGCTGGATTCCCAAGCATCTTGATGAGGGGTCCTGGCCTGCAATCTTTCTCTATTTTAGAGAAAAAAGGTCAAGAAAGGGGACCAGGGCCTCCCTGGTGGCGCAGCGGTTAAGCACAGCGCTGTGGGGCTGTTGGCGGATACGGTGTGAGTTCGATCCCCTGCTGGGGAGATTCCCACATGGCGCAGCAGACCTCTCCTGCCTCGCCTGCTGCTCCCCTCAGCAGTGTACTTTGGTTGATCTGCCTGTTCTGCTCCCCACTCTGTCTCTGATGAACCCTCTCACTGCCCCACGCCTCTGGCCTACACCCCAGCTTGTATTCATAAATAGACAAATCTTATAAAGAAAAGAAAAGGGACCAGTTCTCTCTAGGAGCCCTGAAGCGAGCCTGAGGAAGCTGCTCCTAGTGTCAGTGAGTTATTCCCCCCAGCCCCCTTCGGGGGGCAGTTACATGGGGAGCCTTTTTGACTGTCCGTATTCAAGGAACTGGCCTTGTTTCTGGGGGTGGACGTCAGGGAGTCTCTGTTGGGCTTCCCAGGGACAAGGTGCCGAATTGCCTGAGGGACCCCCGTGTGGCTGGTGAGCCAGGAGCCCTCGGGGTTCCCCAGGCTGTGTCGTCGTCGCCTGGTTGTTCTCTTCCACCCCCTCATCAGTTCATAACTGCTTCAAAATGATGAAAGTTTTCAAAGAAGCGGATTACTTACCCGTTCTGAAATCATCTCTTCTCCCTCAGTTTTCTCACCTTTTAACACCAATTCTCACTTCCCTTCGCCCCCTGTGGCCTGCTCTGCACACCCCCAGGCCTCTCCCAGCACCAGCTCGACAGAGGTGAGAAATCTGTACTTTAAGGACCAGCTCAATTCCGAAAACACGACTGGCTCGTAGTTCTGTCGTCAAGTCGTGGTCCCGGGAAGCCGACCTGTCGCTTACCCGATGTCGGGGTCAGCGGCTTTGGAAGAAGATGAAGTGGCACCGTCTTGCCCAGTCCCTCCTGGGCTGGGGGCGACTGGCCGCTGCGCCCACGTGGCTGTGGGGCTCTGGCAGGTGACCCTTCTCCGCCCAGAGGCGCTGCGTGTGCAGAGGCACCCCAAAAGCAGAGACTTGAATTGTATGCAAAAAATGTAAAACATCCTTAATAACTTTGCCTATATTTGTAGCCAATAAATTTCTATCTAATAAATTTGCATAATCATACATGAAAATCGTATCTTGGATGTGTTGGATAAAGTAAAATCTGTTCTTCTATTCCCTGTGCCTTTTAGCGGGGCCCCTCGGAAGCGGGAAGTGGGCGTGTGGCGGCCTCTGCTCTGCGGTGCTGGGAGCCCAGGCGCGCCGGGGGGTCGCGGTCCCTTGCGGTGGTGCTGCGTGGCTAACGGGGCCCGTGATGTGTGTTTTCTCCTAGTGATGATGGCTAAGGAGAAGCCGCCAATCACCGTGGTGGGCGACGTCGGCGGGCGCATCGCCATCATAGTGGTACGTACCCGCCCCGCCCTGCGGGTGAGGCCCCTGGGTCGCGTTTCCCGTGGTGGTGGCAGATTTACATGCCTCTGCCTGTCCTTGTTGCGTCGGGAGCAACACCACACTGATACACAGGAGTCGGAGCGGGTGCTGCTCAGGGAGCGAGAGCCTGACCTTTTTATTTTCAGAATTATCACACAACATCGGTTACAGAGGTCAGGAGGACAAGGAGAAAAAAATGGGTAAAACTCAAGAATGTGTCCTTGTCATTAGGGGCTTCTGGGGACCTGAGTCTGCTGACCAGACGATTCTTATCTGTTAGGCCACCAAATGTTGTAATTGAGATTATACGCCAGACCCTCTGGTATGGTTCTAATCTTACCAACAAGGCTCCCCACTGATCGGCTTCTGGGGTCCCTTATCATGCACCAGTCCTTGGTCCCCCAGGCGTTCCCGGTCATACCTGTGAGGCAGAAGTCAGGAGGACGCTTTATGCACCCGTCGTCAGCCCCCGGGCTTTCCCGGTCCTACCTCGAGGTGCATAACCTTCCCAGAGTTGATCTAGTTTCTGTTTCTGGTTGATGTGAAAGGCACCTTGTAGGTTTTGCTATGACTTAATGAATTGGGCAGCTCTGCCCTTCTGTGGGAATGCAGAACTGTAGATAACAAATGGTGGTCAAACAGGCTGCTTAAGTTTAGCAGCCCCACATTTTCTCACCCGCACTCCCTTCGGGCGAGTGGCTACTGCTGTGGCCTGCAGTAACTCCTGCAAGAGAGCTCAGCCCCCAAGGATACCCTTTGTTTTGGGGGTGGGGCCCCAGCGCAGGCTGACCTGTGTGCTCAGCCTCAGGCATTCGGGCCACGGGCTGTCCTGTCTCCTGCGCAGAGTCCCAGCTCCCTGCTCTGCGCGCCGGGGCTGGGCCAGAGGCTTGTCCGTGGCCTTCCGCCTTCACCTCACGACCCCTTGCTTTCCGCCTGCCCCCTCGCGCCTGGCTTTCTCCTGGGAAGTTGTACGGGGTCCGGCTCCATAGGCTCTGTCAGAAATGGGAAATGGACATGCGTCTTGATGGCGGGAGGGCCGCGTGAAGTCACTGGTGACCAGGGCTCTGCTGCTCGGTGCCTGCGGCGTGGGGGCCAGCCCCTGGCTCTGATTTCTGGGGCTCCGGCCTCGGCCCCGGCTGGCGGCCAATAGCTCTGACCCCAGGGGAGCCTAGTGGAGAAGCACAGCAGGGCGTGGCGGCCTGGACAGCCCCTCAGACTCACCCCCCCCCCCCGCCCCAGGACGACATCATAGACGACGTGGAGAGTTTTGTGGCTGCCGCAGAGATCCTGAAGGAAAGAGGCGCCTACAAGATCTACGTCATGGCCACGCACGGCATCCTGTCCGCCGAGGCCCCCCGCCTGATCGAGGAGTCCTCCGTCGATGAGGTGCGCTGCCCGCAGGCTGGGGCGGCCGGCGCGAGGCCACGGGCGGGCTTGTTCGGGCCGCGCTGCTGGGGCAGGTGCAGCGTTAGGGGCTGTTTCCATGGCGACTTGCCACAGGCACTTCACTGTGGCAGCACTTCTGTCCAGACTGACCTCTTGCCTGAGAATAGGGGTGTCTTGCCCAGCCGGGGCACACGCCCTGTCCGCGCTGCGCCCTCCCGGAGTCGGGTTGGCGCGTGTGGTTGGTGAGGCCTGTGCCGAGAGGGCGAGGGGCCGCCTGGCGCCGCGGGGCGCGTGGGTGACGTGCTCCCCTTGTGCCTGGCAGGTGGTGGTGACCAACACCGTCCCCCACGAGGTGCAGAAGCTGCAGTGCCCCAAGATCAAGACCGTGGACATCAGCCTGATTCTCTCGGAGGCCATCCGCAGGATCCACAACGGGGAGTCCATGGCCTACCTCTTTCGGAACATCACCGTGGACGACTAGGGGCTGCGGGGCTCGGTCTCCGCTCGGGGTCCGGGGGTCTGGGCCCGCGGCCTCCCCCCAGCTCGGGAGGCGGGGCAGGGGGCAGAGGGCTGAACCCGGGACGGGCTGCCGCCCCGTCCTTCCCTGCGTGGGTGAAAAGAATCTGAAAATCTTGTCGACGTGGAAAAGACGTTCACGGCGGTCTCGACTCCGGTGTCCACTCAGGTGTCCGAGCGGCAGGGGCGCGCAGATGCTGACGCTGAGGAAGCTGAGGCGGCACCTTGCGTCCTACGTGTCCTCTCTCCCAGCCAACTTCACGCGACTCTTAAAGAGGGTCCTGCAATTCTTGGAGAAACTGCTCTCCCCACAGCCCCGAGCCACCGCGTTTCCGGTCACTGCTAGCAAGGATTAGAGCATAACACCCTATCTCTGGAGTCTCTGTTGCTCTTAAATTGCAAATAAAAGGATTCGTTGTCTCGCTGGTCTCTTCACTGCCCTCCAGCGCTGCCCGCCCTCCTGCTCCGAGGGGCTGCCCTCTGTGCGAAGCCCCGGATCCAGGCTGTGGCTGGCCCAGGGCCAGACGGCGGCCTCTGCCAGCGGCGTGCCCCCTCCCCCAGCACGCGAGATCCTTGCTAAGTGATACATTAAAAGCCTAAATTTTAAAGAAAAGGCCCCTGTGGAGAAGAGACAGTTGTGTCCATGGAGCCCCTCGGCCTGCACGGGGCCTTCCTGCCTGCCTTTGTCAGGCGGGCCTGGCTGCAGATACAGAATAAACGTCGCAGGTCTTTTTTTTTTAACTATCTTTTGGCCTGATCCAAGCAGGACCGAGTAACGGGAGGAAGGAGTGTGCTGGAGAATGAACTGGAATCGCTTACTGGGCCTGTGGTTCCCGAGAGATAATAAACAGCAATTCAATTATTTGCACAATTGTGTTTCTCTGTGGGGAGCTTCCTTGGCATTTTAATCCTTTTCTTAATGACCTGAGCTGTTCTCAGCCCATAAGCAAGACTTGGAGCACATTAACTCTCAAGCACACAAAGTGCCTTCTGTTAATAGTCCAAGCAGGGGAATTTCAAGCAAAGAACTTAATTATAAAATATAACTATGTGGTGGCGGAAGAGCCGGGGACTGCTCACCAGGAGGCCCGGGCCTTTGTCACGCCAGGCCTCTCCGAGCGGGCAGCCACCGTGGACGCAGAGCTGAGGTCCCATTCACCGCCACCCCATCGACGCCTGTCTCCACCGCCAGTCGGTGCTGCCGTCCCTGTTTTCTAGGAGAGGCTGTAAGGGGTCTATTTACCAGAAGCCCTTAGCAAAGCCCATTTCCCAGGATCAGACTGAACCCACTAAAATGTGCTTTCCCTTGGTCTTTGGTGACTAGAGCTTGGCATGACGCAGCGTCTCGGGTGTGACAAGGAGAAGGCGAGGGCCGGGAGCTGTGCTGGCTGCGGCTGGCGTGGCAGGCGTGACGTTCTGGAAAGTCGCTGAGCTCAGAGTTGAGACCCTCCACGGCCTCCAGCACAGCCGCCCTTGGGCCCGCGCACTTCCCTGTGAGCACCTGTGTCCTAGGGGAGAGTGTGAGTGCAGGGGCACTCCAGGTTGGCTCTTGAGGGCCTACTGTGTCAGATATTGGGCTCGATGGCGATCACATATCTTGGGGTTCACTCCATGCCCAGTGGGTCCTGGGGTATTTTTTTTGAGGGGTTGCATTGGGGAGACACAGTTTCATTTAAATAAATTTTCCCAGCTCACAATAAAAAGCTGGATTTGAAAAGTGGTTAAAATAGGAGTGTGGTATTCACATTCACAGGTTTTCAGCTTTCCTGCGTAGAAACTCATTCTACACTTGCTGGAAGAATCGGGTGTGGGAGCCAGGCCTCCTGTGGAGCACACACTAGTCCTGCCTCCTGTGAGGGAAATGCTGGCACTTGGCTGGGTGGTGAGGGGGACGGACCCGCAGCGCACGCGGGGCCCTCTGGCGCTGGCTGGACCCACTGGGCAGGGGGCCTGTCTCCAGGCTGCCTCCTTTCTGACCAGACAGATGATAAGGAACTGTCCTCAAGGGGCCAAGGTCACTGGTTGTGTCCCTCAGGGATGTGCCACCTCCCGCCTAATGGAACAGCTGAGGACATTCAGCTGTTTGTCATAATGCCCTTAAATCCTTTCTTAGTGGCCCCTCGGTTTAGGGGAGGCTGGAATCTAGTTGAACCCTGGCTAGCCCCCTCTCTCCAAGAGGATGGGCCCCCTGAAGCGGATGCCTGGGCTTGGCCCCATAGCGCTTTCTTCCAGCGCTTTCAGGAACAGTGCAACGCCGTGGCGGGAGGGGGCTCGGGCTTCCAGGTCCCACTGAGACAGGTTCCCATCACGCCTTTGGGGTGGCCTTGAGAATGGGCGGGTCCGCCTGCGCAGACTTCCTGCCCTCGCCACTGGGCCCGTTTGTGGAATCCTGGGGGCGCTGGGGGCCACCCCCACGGGGAGCGCGCAGCCCGCTCCAAACGACCGTCCGCTGCCGCGAGCCCGCGGAGGGGAGGCAGCGCAGGGCTTGAGCTCAGAGACCCAGAGCGGCGACGACGGGAGGGCGGCGCGGCGGAGGGCGGAGGATCGCGGTACCCTGACCCCGCGGGGAGCCGGGCTCTGGTCCCGGAGCCAGCAGCGGGAGCCTGTCGGCCGACGCTTCCTCTCAGCCCTCCAGGCGGGCTCCAGACGGTGCCCGGGGCGGCTGGGCCCGGCGGCGGGGCGCCCCGAAAGGCCCCGGACGCGCGGGGGACGCTGAGCTGGATGCGGCCGCGGCCGCCCGTCCCCCCGCCGGCGCGGCCCGCCCCCCACGGTGAGCACCATGCCACCCTCGGCGGCCACCAAGGTCTCCCTGCGGGAGCTGGCCGACCTCGCCATCGGCACCCCGGAGGTGGGCACCGTCAACTTCACGGCCCTGCACACGCTCATCGTGGCCATGCTCAAGAACCTCAGCCTGTCTGACGCCCCGGTCGACGTCTCGACCCTGTCACCCCAGCAGAGCAGCGTCTCGCTGACCCGCCGCGCCTCCGCCAGCACCGCGCAGCTGGCCAAGGAGAAGCGGCGGGGCAGCGGGAGTAAGATAGAGATGCAGGTGCAGGACCTGGGCGGGCAGGTGCAGGACCTGGGCGGGCAGGTGCAGGACCTGGGCAGGCAGGTCAAGACCATGGAGAGCCAGGTGCAGGGCATCGTGCGCCACCTCACCGCCGCGGAAGGCGAGATCGGCCGCACGTCGGGCCAGGACGTCCAGGAGTGGCAGGGCCAGGACGTCCAGGAGTGGCAGGAGGACAAAGAGGCGACCAGGCTGCCGCCCTGGGAGGTAGCAAGGGCCATGGTGAAACGCATGAAGGAGGACGCAGAGGTCAGTGACCGCCGCGGGTCACTGGAGCCGCGCGGGCTGGAGCACCGGGAGGGGGAGGGGCGGGGCGGGGGGTACAGGGACGGGCGGGCCCCCCGCGCCCACACGCTCCCTGGCAGGCCACGGATCCGCGCCCGGGCGGAGCGAGAGGCCCGCGGAGCCTGAAAGACGTTCACAGGAAGGTGCTGGAAGCACAGCGGAAGGCGCAGGAGGCCCAGCAGCCAAAGGAGAAGGGGCTCCCAGAGCTGCCCCCCGAGCTGCCCCCCGAGCTGCCCCCGGAGCTGCCTCTGGAGCTGCCCCCGGAGCTGCCCCGGGAGCTGAGCCCGCAGGTGAGGGCGGTGGGCGCGCCCTCGGGGCTGACCTCGCCTGGGGGCCCTCAGCCGTGTGCGGGTGAGGCAAGGGCCCCTGCAGCAAGGGGAGGGCGGGAGGCGTGGAGAGGCCGGCGCAGGCCGGGGCCGCAGGACGCGCAGCAGGGCGCAGAGCCCCGACGGTCCCGGTGCTGCTGCGCGGGGAGGCGCGAATCCTTCCGCAAACGCGAACGGCCGGGACGCGGCCTGCCAGAGAGAGCGGGCGGGTGGGCTGCAGCGCCGCGTGGGGTTCGGAGCTGGGGGAAAGGGGGAGCAGCTAGGCCGGCACCCAGGGAGGCTGCGAAGGCAGCTGAGGGGCGCGGGAGCTGGAGGCGGCCAGCGACGCGCAGCTCTCCCCGAGCCTTTCCGAGGGAAGCCGGGGGTTCTCGGGTTCTAGGCTGCCTTTCCGAAGGAACTCCCGTGTTCCCCTTCCGAGCCCTGCACTCCGGAGCTGTGCAGTGCACAAGTTAGAAGGAGCAACTAAAATTGCAGCAGTTGGCTTTGGTTTTCTTTTTTTTTTTTTTA
>PVIJ01005397.1:0-50433 GCA_004024925.1 Scalopus aquaticus
CACAATAGCAAAGGTATGGAAGCAACCCAGATGTCCAAAAATAGATGATTGGATCCAGAAGATGTGGTACATATACACAATGGAATACTATTCAGCATGGAAAGAAGATAAACACATGCAATTTGCAGCGACATGGATGGAATTAGAGGGAATCATACTCAGTGAAATAAGCCAGAAAGAAAAAGAAAAATATCGAATGTTTTCACTTATAACAGGACTATAGGGAGGCCGGGTGGGAGAGAGACACTCAGCGGTGGGGGGGGTGGGGGGAGGGGAGGATAAGGGCACAAAATGGAAGAGAGGAGAATACAGGGGACCATGGAGATGGATCATGGGTGAATTGGTGGTGGGCTGCCCAAGGGGAATACAAAATGTAAAAGACATAAATAACAATAAAAAAAAATTCTTTTTCAATGGATCTTAGGGGTTGTGATTAATTGATATTTGTTCCAGGAGAATCAACTACTTTGTACTTGCTTAACTTTCTGGACTCCTGTTTGTATTCTTTTTTTACTCTCTGACTATTTTCCTTGCTTCCTTGTTGACTCAATAATGCATTTAAAATACATATGACATTTCTCAGTATCTTCATTTATTTTGAAGTGAAAGGTTTGTTGAGGATAGCTAGTCCACTATATTAGCAGAAACTGAGACTATTTTTATTCAAACTGTTCACACTCTCATCAGCTAACAGTGATGTCATTCATGGAGTTGGTAACGACAGCCACATAAGACAAAAACTAGAATGTATACTGAGTAGAATAATTTTACTAATTTTGACCTAAGTATCTGAGGTTCCAATTATCATGAGGGATAGTCAAAAGGGAATTTTTTTTTGTACAGAGTATATCCAAAATTTATAGTCAAAAATGGTGTATGCACCAGTTAATTAAGTAGGGAAGAAACCATATCAATCACAACCCAGATTACAGTCACACTGGTGCATACCTGCTGAAAGGCAGTCTTCATGTCTTCATGAGTTCATGAAGTACCACTGAGGACCAAGAGTGACCGGAGATTTCTGTTGATTAAAAGATTAACACTACATTTTATGTTTGGTTAACTTACCACAGGAATAAATAGGGTAATCCCCTTATGTTTTAAAATCATTACCTCTTACCAATCTGAATGTAAGGATTCACTAGAAAGTCATTACATTTGTGGCCTTAATGCCCACTTCCAAACAAGAGATGGAATCAAATATCCAGCAGAGGAAAAACTCAGTCAATCTGAAATTTTAAAGTGGAGGCAGGGATGTCTCAAAGAAAGAACTTTCATAAAATTAATGCTTTAGAACATCTCCCTGAAAAAGCTGTTAACCCACAAAACTGGTTCAAACATTTCAAATTAGTCCATTTAAGTTTTTTTAAGTGTTACTGTCAACATTGCCCACAGACTTCTCCATTTTTTTTTTTCTAAAATCCTACTGGAGGGCCTCCCTGGTGGCGCAGCTGTTGAGCGCTGTGCTGTGGAGCTATCGGCAGCGTGCTATGTGAGTTCGATGCCCAGCCAGGGAGAATCCCACATGGTGCGGCAGACCTCTCCTGCCTCACCCGCTGCTCCCCTCAGCAGTGTGTTTCTGATCTGCCTGTTCTGCTCCCCACTCTGTCTCTGGTGCTCTCGCTGTCCCACGCCTCTGGCCTGTACCCCCAGCTTGTATGTATAAATAAATAAATCTTTTAAAAAATAAAATAAAAAATAAAATCCTACTGGATAGTATGCACTTTTTCAAAAGTAAGTGACTTAACACATTCTATTTCAACTAAGTGAGAAAAAAGAAATATTATTAAACCTACTTGAGCTGTATATTTTTACTTTTCCTTTAGCAAAACCTCCAATCAAAGAGATTTTCTTTATACTCACTGCTTAATCATACGTATTTACCTCCTTCAACTTAATGCATTATTTCCTCATCAGTACTACTTATACTTAGCTGGGGTTTCAAATCTGTTTTGTAGGTAGTCTTTTTACTGCATATGTCTCTTGGACTATTCTGGCTTGTGATATTTTAATGGCGCCAGCATTGTGCAATGGACATGTGATCTCCCATCCAAACAAGTTTATGAATGAGTAACCTATGAGTTCTTTAAACTTCAGGAGGAATGCTGAAAATACTCTCTATTCCTTTGACCTATGTTTTACTTTTCTGTTGACCTTTTGGATACTGGGATAACTAGAAGCAAGACTGAGATGTGAACCTAAGAGAAAGACACCCAAGTCTGCTTTTATATCAGACAAGAAGAAACACTCTTGGTTTACATGTGCCTCAGCCCAGTTCACCAAGACCAAGGAAGTCTGCTAGGTCTTTGGTGGTAAAACTATTTCCCCAGCTGGGAAGCGGGGACATGAATGTGAGAAGACCCCCACTCCTATCCCACACGAATGATTCTCATCATGTAAAGAACCTCTGTGAATAAAAGTGACAGAAGAAAAATCTAACGAATTAATCAGTCTCATTTTTATAACCCATGTGATCCTGGAAAGGTGGCAGATGACTGACTAAGGATTTCTATGTTCATGGTGCAAATCATATCTCAGGCTCATTCACATGTCAGCTATGGATGAAAAGGAGATAAAGCATGTTGATAACAAGGGCAAAATAAAACCATCTTCACTGAATTATTACACACAATAAAAAGTTACTCAAATACATATTTTCATTGTCACGTGTGTATTGATTAATGTTAAAAAATTACTTGGATGATTAGGAAAATTAATGTTCTAAAAGTGCCAAATCTCTTAGTGTGTTACATAAAAAACAAAAGAGACTCCTCTTATCAGCTCTAAGATAGTTTCCCCAATCATTTTTAATCATCCACCAGATCACTGTACAATCAATTAACTTTTGATTCCCAAGAAACACTTATCAGCAAGATCCACTTCAGAGACAATGCTCATATAGTCATACAATCCTCATTGTTCCCTTTGTTCTACATTCTTCTAACAGGACAGAAATTTGGTGACTTGCCACATTACAACAGGAACCTGGCAAGATTTAATGAGGATTTTTCACAGAAGCCTAAAGTCCAAGATACCACTGGACCTCATAATCATTCTGAGAAGCCAACACTAATTATAACCAGGCTGAGCGCCTTGAAACTGCAATATATTCAAGACTGAGCCCAGGATAGCGATCAGTGGACTCAAGTGCCACCTACAGGCTATACTTTATTTAATTCTTTTCTTAAAACCAAATTAAAGGCAGTTTACCAGAGGAATGGTGATCACCTGAAACCAAACCTCATACGGGGGCCCTTCTCTAGTTTAACATCATTTCAAAGGGTCATAATTACTCTACAAATGGCATAGTTTAAAATATAACAGAGATCAAGTTTTTAGATTATTATCAGAGGAGGTGAATTATCTGTTCTACAGTATTTTCATGAGACTACAAACTGGCATGATTAGAAGACGACATAAATATGGCGATATTAGGAAAATGGCATTAATTTTAATGTCATTCCCTTCCTTTATCTTTTAGCCTGCTTAGATCATTAACCTCTGGTGGTTAATATTAAAATATCTCATTACATGTATAGTTTATATCTCCACAGTCAAGGAGGCACTTAAATGGAATTACAGATAATTTGTCTATATAACAGTTATCACCAGTCATCAATTATTCAGTAAGTACCCACTCTAAAATGGGCAATGTGATAAAAATTTATTCCGGACATTTGTATTATAAAGTTTGTCTAACTTAATTGATATTATTTGTATTATGAATTTTTTTTTAAAGCAAGAAATTTTTTTTTTTTTTTGTCCAAGCTGGGGTACAGGCCAGAGGCGGGGGGAAGCGAGAGGGTTCACCAGAGACAGAGCGGGGAGCAGAACAGGCAGATCAGAAATACATTGCTGAGGGGAGCAGCTGGCGAGGCAGTAGAGGTCTGCCGCACCATGTGGGACTCTCCCCCGCAGGACTCTCCCCGGCTGGGCGTCGAACCCGCATCGCGCGCCGCCAACAGCTCCACAGCATAGCGCTCAATCGCTGTGCCACCAGGGAGGCCCTGTATTATAAATTTTGCCTTCATTAATTGAAATCAAATGATTAAACTTAAATAACTAAGCCACTATTTATTAAGCTTCCACTATGTCCCAACATGGACCTAGAGATGATACAAGTAAATAGAAAGGCCTCGTGCCTATAGTTGAGTAGCGCACACCTAGACAGGTGAGTTCCATAGCGTATGTATTATAAGAATGGATATTTCAAGAATGAGGATCTTAATGAGCCTGTAATGGATAGACTGCAGTGGAGACTAATAAGCGAAAATGGAATAAAGATTTGTTAATGTGAGCTCATGACATGCACATGCTCAAGAAATATTTACGGCTAAAATCATATTTCTTTAGCATCTGCTCTGTCATAGAACTTCTGCATACTTCCTTAGTTCTCACAATAACTCTGAAAATTGGGTACTATTATTACTGCTATTTTATAGATAAGGATATTGAGGTTGAGTAATTTGATTAAAATCATTGAGCCAATAAGTTATAAAATCAGGATTCAAACCCAATACTTTATCACCCCAAAAAGAGAGTTTTGAACCACAATGTCTGTAATAAATAAACCATCTGCCTGTAAAGACTGCAGTCTATGGGTTGAGATAAATTTAGGAAGTAAAACAGCCAGCAACAGATGGCACATTCAAATTGGGTTATTCAAGTTGTGTTTGATACAGAGACTATTTACAAGGGTGTACACAGGGTCCAATGAAACCACAAGAATAGGACAGTATCGGACTCCCTGGTGGTGCAGCGGTTAAGCGCTGCTCTGTGGCGCTGTCAGCAGCAGCGAAGCAAGTTCAATGCCCAGCCGGGGAGATTCCCACATGATGCGGCAGACCTCTCCTGCCTCGCTCGCTGCTCCCCTCAGCAGTGTATTTCCGCTGATCTGCCTGTTCTGTTCCCCACTGTGTCTCTGGCGAACCCTCTCGCTGCCCTCCGCCTCTGGCCTATACCCCAGCTTGTATGCATAAATAAATAAATCTTTAAAAAAAAAAAGAATAGGACCGTATCCTAGCACTAGTAAAACCATTTCCACCTCACAGCCTGAACGAAAGTGTAGAGAGTGGGAATAATCAAATTTCAGCACACAATCTTGTGGTGAAAGACTCTGACAAGATGCATGACTTTCAGTAGAATGAAGGAATCTGGAGGAATAAATTCCCTGACTTAATTTTCCTATTTTCTATCAGATTTCTTACTGATGTAGTTTATGTCGATATATGAACCAAGGCCACCAAGCAGTTGAACGACGCTGAAGAATAGATACAGACAGCAAATGAAAGACAGGAGATATTAGGATGGTCTGTGAGAGTCCGAGTCGAGGCTAAATTATTTAGACTTTTATTCTTTTGGTAATAAAGTATGAACAGGTGGGGGCAGCGGTTAGGTGCTGCGCTGTGGAGCTATAGGCAGTGGCGACGCAAGTTCGATGCCCAGCCAGGGAGATTCCCACATGGCACAGCAGACCTCTCCTGCCTCACCGCTGCTCCCCTCAGCAGTGTGTTTCCGTCAATCTGCCTGTTCTGCTCCCCACTCTGTCTCTGGTGAACCCTCTCGCCACCCCACACCTCTGGCCTGTACCCCAGCTAGTATGCATAAATAAATAATTTTTTTTAAAAAGTCTTTTTTTTAAATAAAAAAAATTAAAAATAAAGTATGAACAGGTGTCTGGGGGTGAGGTTGTACATGAAAGATCAGCTTTAGTAATATTAACTTTTAATTATTTAATGCAAGTAGAATGGAAAGGTTGCATAAGTCTTTGTAGAGAGTTCCAGTAGTATATATATATGAGCCTGAAAGTGAGAAGCGGTAGCAGAAGAGACAAGAAGAAGCTTGGTGAGCTGTCCATGATAGAAAAAAGAATGAACTTGACTAGCAATAACAGAATGTGACCCATTGATGAAGAGCATGCCTTCTGTTTTCTGTTTTGATCATTTTGGGATTTATTTTAATAGCTTCATGCCTTTCAGTCCATTATCAAAGCCCCTATAAATAACTGATGTTATTTATTATACAAGTAACATAAGGTAAAGAGTTATGACAACAGATATTAGAAGTGAAGATCTTCAGATGTTCAGGGGAGGGCAGGAAGAGAAATGAAAGCATATCACAGAATGAAATCTTCAGATAAGCCACTTGCTGTGCTCACCAATTTTACATTTATACCTCCCAAAACATCTGGGAGATAAGTATTACCACCATTTTACAGCAAAAAAAAAAATTGTTGAAGCTCACATAAATATAAATAAAATTAACAATTGTAAGGTAATTTTATATGACTTTATAATACACAAATGTTAATGGAATCCAACTCTCTGTCCTTGTTTTGTTTTCTGCTGCAACTTAATAACCCTGATCAAAACATATTCAGTATCTCGATTAACGGATACATTTAAAACAGTTCATTTTTCAAAATATGTTAATTTGATTCTTAGACTATTCAATTAGATAACTGATTTAAATCAAAGAGATACAGGAGATAAAGTGGCAATCCTACAGAGTTTTAACAAAGTTAGTATCAAACTTTGCATTGTACTTGATCCTTCATTTGGATTCTTACAAGGTTATGGTCTCTTGAGTTAACATATTATAACAATATGTGAGTTTTATGCACAATAAAATTAAAAAGGAATAAAAAATTTCATACCAATACTACAAGTGAATGCTCATAAAAGCAGTTTAGCTCCCTAGATATTTACTAAGCACACACCAAAAACAACATACTAATGGTAGAAGTTGAAGTCAAGGGAAAAAGTGAAAGATTCATATCAGGACTATGGCTTTATCTAATTTCCACATCTTTGATTGAAGACATCAAGTGAAGAAGTTATTGAAATAGTAAATAAAATAACAGGAAAACAAGCTGGCTCAAACCAAGAATTCGAAATGCTATTCATTCTAATTTTTACCTATTTAGAACATCTAGGTTTTATATACAGATATAGATAATAGGTTTATACATACACACACACATATACATACACACACACACACACACACATTATTCGGTCAAAATCCCACATGAATAGAACATCTAGGATACACACACACACATATACATGTGTATATGTATATATGCATATACACATGCATACATATGTGTATGTGTATGTGTACATGCACATATATGCATACATATGTATATACATATGCATGTGGATGTATGTATACATGTATGTGTGCTGTGTGTGATTCACTCAAGTTGCCACATATGTATATGCACACAAATACATATGCATATATGTATATGTGTGTGCACATATACGTAGGTATGCATGTGTGTATACATATATAAATGCATACATGTACATGTATGCATATATGCATGTGTTGTGTGTGTGTGATTCACTCAAGTTGCCACAGGTGTCAGAGAGATTTTTGTTTGTAGAGATAAAATCACCAAAATCTGAGATTAAACTCGTTTAGAAGACTCTAATAGTTCAATTTTCAAACTTTTCTATGTATCCTAAAGTGAATTTGTCCTGATTTGCATTTCCCTGATTACAAGTGATGTTGTCCTTTGAGAGTCATCTCTGACAAATAGCATTTTTCCCAAATTCATAAATTATCCATGTAATTATTTTAAGATGAGATGTACAATAGAAACAAACCCCCCAAGGTAAAATAAAGTTCCCATCTACCACCTACCTCTGTTCAAGCTGCTCAGACATGTATCAGATTACCCACACTTTTTAATTAAGAGTTCAGGATACTCAGAAATGGTTAAATAAAACAAGTTATCCTAGTAATACAACAATACCTTCAAGCATATCCCAAACAGAAAAAAAAATATATGAGCTTATACAGTTAGAAAAACGACATGGTTTAGTAACAAGCAATCATGAAGAACTATTGCCAGGTAAACTAATTAACATTAATTCTCAGCAATTCAAAGTTAATAATTTTGCTTCTAAAATATTAAAGCACCAACAGAGAAAGGTAAATTTCACAATACCAGAAAAGGAATGAAGCTTTCCAGGTTTCACAAAAAATTGCAATCTCAGGCTTATGCTCTTGCAGTTTCCCAGGTAATGTCTATATGGTGAGTCTATAAAGACAGATTCCAGGCACAGAAATAAACCCCAGTCATAGCAAAGAATCTGATACCCAAGGTAACATGGAAACTGCAGAACTGGCCAATTTCAGAGGACCTGGTATGACTGGACAAGGGACCTGTCAGGGATAACTCAATCTGTATATATTAGTTTGACCATGAGAGGATTTCAAAATAAAGATATTTATGGTATTGAATTATAATTCAAAATATAAATAAATATGCAGTAGTTAATGCAGCCATAGATAAGTGGTTGAACAAATAAATAAATAAGAGAGAATAGACAAATATTCCTCATAGAAAAATTCAAAAAAACTGTATGGTAGATAGTCCCCTTTGAAGGAAGTTTAACATCTCTGCCCAAGGAGAAGCTATACTAGTGATTCACTTACAAAGAATAGGTTATGGAAAGGGAAAAACAGTAACTTGATAGTAAAGAAACTGAGCAAACTGTGCCCATGTTGCGTGATGAGGGTAAATATCATCACTGGTCTCTAGAGGATAATATGTACCTTGTATACGAAGCGAGGGAAAAGAACTTGCTCTCTGTGCGCTCTTCCAAAGACCTACAGCCCTCATCTAATCATAAGTGAGTATCAGACAACCCCAGATTTGGGGAACATTTTTACCAGATGCCTAGACAGTCCTCCTCAAAACTGTCAAGGCGACTAGAAACATGATGGAGAAGCTGTCACAGAACAAAAGATCCTGGGGACACATGAGACTTAAATACCATGTGGACACCTGGACTGGATCCTGATATAGAAAGAGGACATCAATGGAAAAACTGATGAAATTTAAATAAATTCTGGATTTTATTTAATATTAATGTTCCAGGGTCAGATTCTTAGTTTTGACAAAAGTAGTAGTGTAATGTTAGGTAATAACAATGGAGAAAATTATGAGGGCTATCAAAATTCGCTGTGCCACTTTATGAGATTTCTGTCAATCAAAAATTCTTTACAGCAGTTTATTTTAAAAAATCAAGTCATGGTCAAAAACCAAAAGCAATTTAAATATAAAACTATGGTTACTTCAACGAAAATGATGTCCTTAATATAGATGGGGATAGTGTAATTCTGGAATATCTAAAGACATACAGCAATACCTGACCAGCCAAGGCAAGACGGGTGAAATTTTCATAATGGGCAGTCATTTTCTAGAGTAATTTACGCTAAGAACAGGAAACAATGAGACTTTTTGATAATGCAGTTAATGACTGAGCGAATGCTTTCTCTTATCATTCCCATCAATGAAACTGCTCAAAATCAGTTTGCTTTCTCAATCAAGGACAATAGTAAACATTAACTGTTTATGCCACAAAGACATATTAACTCTCATGTTTTCTATCATAATACAGTTAACAGAGACCTTAATTGTCTTGATGTATCATATAATATCAGGTTGACCCATTTTATTGATGATATGGGGGGTGTGGGGAGTGCAAATGTCAAATAAGTTCCAAGTCCTATTTCTCATATGCTGGAGGGTGTGAGATTAAACAAGGTGAAGATTCGGGGACCTGACTTAGCAGTGACCATTTATGTATCCACTTAACTGAAGAATGCCAGGTAAGCACTATGGAAGCAAAAAAATGTTGAAAGTTGTCTCCTACCACTATGAAGTGGCAAAATTTTTGGTGGGTTTGAGTCCATTTTTGAGGTAGAATATATGGCACAGAGAAAAGTTGTTTTGACTCCTTCAAAGGACATATGAGTCAGTGTGACTGTAACACAACTCTTGTCTGGCTGCAGCAGCTAGAAGTAACTTCTGAGAAAAAGTAGACATTCTTAGATAAAGGTCTATGGGGATCCATTAAGCAATTACACATATCAGCAACTCTATATACACTTATTCAATATGATGTCCTGGATTAAAAATTGAAATCCAGGAAAAAATCCAGGAAATCCACTGAAAATTAATGCTGCACACAGACTTTTGGTAGCCAGATTCACTCAGAGGCATTGTACTTAAAACATCAATGAAATTTACTCAGAAAGAAGCAGCATCAGGAAGTTGTAACAGGACACTGATTTTCTATCTCCCATCTTCAAGGAAATTGATAAAAATTATCTCATATAGATGTATTCAACACCATCATCACTTGATAATTTGTACATGGTAAGCTGATAAAGCAAAGTATTTCCCTTGCAAATGAGGTACCTCTTTTCAAAGAATCTGAACTAAATATTAGCTTTCCACAAATGCTAAAACTACAAATACCATATCAACTCAATGTTGACTGTGGCTACAATCAATCTCTCACTCGATGAGGTTTTTTTTTTTTTTTTTTTTTTAAAGATTTATTTATACATACAAGCTGAGGTACAGGCCAGAGGTGTGGGGCGGCGAGAGGGTTCACCAGAGACAGAGTGGGTAGCAGAACAGGCAGATCAGAAATACACTGCTGAGGGGAGCAGCGGGATAGGCAGGAGAGGTCTGCCGCACCATGTGGGATTCTCCCTGGCCGGGCGTCGAACTCGCATCACTGCTGCCGACAGCTCCACAGCGCAGCGCTTAACCGCTGCGCCACCAGGGAGGCCCTCGATGAGGTTTTAACTAGTAATACAGTTAGGCAAAAAACAATAAAAACAATAACAAGTTCCACCTTGGGAGGATTTGAAAACTGATAGTAAAAGAATGATCGGTGAACTAAAAATGGCATGAGCTGAAAATATCACCCATTAAGAGAAAAGAAAAAATAGTGCCTTGACTTTTTATCAAAGATTAGAAAAATAAACACATTTTATGGGACTGATAAGTTGAAGAGAACCATCTGTTTAGAAAAACTGAAGATAAATTCCTGATAACTTGGAAATTCCCAATATTCACGTGGCAGAGGTGCTGCTTGTCCCAGAGAGCAGCTTGCTTCCTGGATCTAAAGATGGAAAAACTGTATGGGTTCAGCAAATCAAATGTGTTAGAGTTAAAAGAAAGCACAGATCCAAAACCAAGCAACAGAGACCTGATTCCAAAAAAGGCAAGAAGGAAGTCTTGAAAGCTCCCCAAATCAGAGGAAACCAAAGACAGACATAAAAGCTCAAGCACAGTAATAAACACCTGAGCCCAAACTGCTAAGAGCAAAGGAAAGCAGTAAGGGATAGAAGATGGGGTGGGTCCTCAGTAATTGCTAGTATAGTCAGGTCCAGTTCACTCTGGATATCAACTGCTGGTGATGAACAATGGAGCTTTCTTTACAATAGATCTGAATGTGGGAGGTGATCAGAGGAGTTACATACTTTAACCAAATGGGATTCTTGGTCCCTTTTTGCAGAAAAGTCGGGAAAAGCAGAAGTGTCAGTAGTTTTCACAAACTGGCACAAGACTAGCAAGGAACATAAACATCAACAGAGAATTGTATTCTCTGCAGAACACAAAACCAACATTTTATATAGGACATATGGTCTGATAAGATCCTTTAATTAATGGAGCAATTTGAGGGCCTCCCTGGTGGCACAAGGGGTTAAGTCTCAGCACTATGAAGCTATCAGCAGCCACTGCAGCATGAGTTCGATCCCCGGCCAGGGAGCTTCCCACATGGCACAGCTGACCTCTTGCCTGTCTCGTCCGCTGCTGCTCCCCTCAGCAGTGTATTTCAGTCAGTCCGCCTGTTCTGCTCCCCACTATGTCTCTGGTGAATCCTCTCACCCTCCCCCCTGCCCCGGCCAATACCACAGCTCTTGTATGCATAAATAAATAAATCTTTTTTAAAAATTAGAGCACTCTGAGCCAGTTCTTTTCTCTTTTTATTCTGAAGATAAGTGGACACTTATTTCTAACAGGCACTGGTGATATGTAAACACAAGTTAGTCATGGCCCGTTGCTGAAAAACACAGTTTCTGGAAGGAATGCATGCTAATTACAGTACTTATTGAAAATCACCATTTTGACAACTATAATTTTGCCACCACCTTTCCAAATCTTAAATTGAAAACTATCTGTGGCAAACATATTTCAACTAAATATACTCTATTGCAGCTGTTGAACTATCTGAGGAAGAGTGCCCTTTTATAAATAATGTTGATTATTCAGGAAAATAAAATAAATCACAGTAAAGGATACTACATGATTATTTCTAAAATATTTTGCTTAATGATGCAATTGTCCAGTAACATTTCAACTTTTTTTAAATTAACACCTCTCCACACTGCATATTATAACTGGTAATAGCAAAATTCTGCAGAATGATACCCAAGCAATATTTATTGAGGGCAAAGTATGTGCCAAGCAGTTTACATGCAGTTAACTATTGATTTCTCATCTATCTTTTCTCTCTGTCTGTCTATCTATCCATCCATCTATGTATCTATCAATCATCTACATAGACAGTTATAAGACCAACCTGTATAATTCTATTTCAAATCCTACTCTTTCAAATAACGTTATATTAAAAGCAATCTGCAAAGAATTTAAAACTAAAAATTACAGAAATTGATCTAGTTCAACATAAATTCATAAACATGGGAATTCATCAATAAGAGCTCAAATAATTTGAAATGTTCGAACCTGCAAAGGTTACTTAGATTGATGACAGTGGCATAATCACCTACACTACCTCAAACTCAATTTCAAAAAAAGAAAGGTTTTGAAACACTTAAAATATTACAAAATACTAGTAAGTATTTTTATTGTCTATGTCCAAACAGAATATACAAAATATTTTTGGGGAAATGGAGGCATTCACATTCTTGCAATTAAATAATGACTCAGTCTAATACCAAATATGAATGTTAGTAGAACAATCCATTCCCTGGTGGTTTTGTCTAATAGACTCCACGCACATGTCTTCTCCACACTGAAGGGATCTCAGCTGCCAAAATTACAACTCCCAGCATGCCATGGACCTAACTTCCTGATTGGGTTGTAGAGGTGGGGGGTTACTGGGATCTAGGAGCAGAGTTAAGGGTCAAATGTTTTTCAGCCTCTGAGACCGCATATGTTAGATGGCTTGACATTAACCCACAAGTAACTGAGGCTCTACTAATTTCTCAAAATCTGTTCCACTGTGTATTTCAGTTTTGATCACTGATATTACTTTAGCTTTTTGTTCAATTTTCTCCCTTATGTCTACTTTGCTATAATTCCTAGCCAGAGAAACTTTTATTTAAAATATTGTTATCACATCTAGACATTTTACTAGTTTCTTTTAAAATTCTTTGTTCTTATTCTATTCATTTTCTGTCAAAAGGTTTATGTACATTTTTTACACCTTTTAACATGCTTGTACATTATTTTCAGACAAGCATTAATTAATCCTATTGGTTAATTTTCTTCTTGAAGAGAACACACACTTTCTCCTGATAGGATATATTTTATAGAGACTTTAAAAAACAGGTGGAAATTTCCTGGTAACATCCACCCTGAAATTTCTTAGCAAGCCCTGTAATATTTTTTGAATTATGGATAAATGAGTGCTACATTTTCAAGAATCTGAGGGTTTTAAGGTCCTCTTTAAATACTATTGAACTTTGTTGGGGTAGATACAGAAGATACCTGTGGAATAGTTTGATCCCTTTGAGACCTATTTTTGAGCTTTGTGCTGCTTAGGAGTAGTTTTCATGCCAGGGATAGTTCTTTTTTTTTTTAAAGATTTATTTATTTATGCATACATGCTGGGGTATAGGCCAGAGGCATGGGGCAGCAATAGGGTTCACCAGAGACAGAGTGGGAAGCAGAACAGGCAGATCTATGGAAATACACTGCTGAGGGGAGCAGTGGGTGAGGCAGGAGAGGTCTGCCACTGCCATGTGGGAATCTCCCCCGCCTGCTGTCGAACTCTGTTGCCACTGCCAACAGCTCCACAGCACAGCGCTTAACTGCTGCGCCACCAGGGAGGCCCGAGGGATAGTTCTGTGCTATTCCTAAGGCCCTTGAGAGTCCTCTACAATGACACTACTGATCTGAGTCCTACAGCTGGTGACCACAGACATGTCGCTGTTCAGGCTGGTCAGAATGAAAATTTTTTTCTGTGTGAATTCTTAGACTTGTTCTGCTTAGAACTCACTGTTACTTGTTTGGCATGCCTCCTTCCATGCATGTGTGGTTGAATACTGGGTAAAGCACCAAGGGGATTTTAAAAGCTATTTTTTCTACTCAGCCCCCTTCCTTTTGGAACTATATCTCCCATCTTCAAACTGATACAGATTCCTTTACCTCCAGTCTCAAAAATATTTCCTCAATTCAGCTGTGCATACAGGCTCTGTGCTCCCCACTTGCAGTGCCCCTGATATCAAAATTACCTCTAGGAAGAAAGCCAAAGGGATTGGATCCTTTGGTTTCATTCTGGGAGTCACATTTTCTTCACTGCTGTCTCTCAACATTCAAGACTATGTCTATATGTTTTTCCAGTTTTATAGTTGTTTACATCAGAAGTTTAATCTGATTCTTGTTTCTTCATTATGGACAGAAACAGCCATCTAAAGATATTTTTTAGCATCATATACCTATATATTATTCTCAAACAAAATTGTTTGAGAATAATGTGCTCACATTCTATTTCTTTAAATCTTACATAGCCCTTATAACAACCACTTTCATGTAATAAAACTGCCCGACCCATTGTGTTTTTATTTAAATTACAGATTTAGCCAATAAATAAAGATGAAAAATAGTTCCTGGGAAGTTGCAAAGGGATACGTTTTAAGATAGTAGAGGAATTAGCCTTTGGCTGGAGACTTGTTCAAAGGAAAGGAAATTTGTCACCCATAGGAAAGGAAGAATGTCCCAGAATGGCAAAGTGCTTCAACAGAGTATCAAGAATTCATCAAAGGCCCTGCTGCAGACCACCTGGTCCCTCAGCAAATATTTGATCTTCCTCTCTAAGAGGATTCACTCATGACAATATTTCAGCCCACAAAGGAAACCAAAAGACTACTATGTAGAGTCTAGGCGTGCAGACCCAAAAAATGTCTGCTATAAATTAATTAGACCTAAAATATTTAATGTATCTAAAAAGGAAAACAACAAGAGAGAATTTGAATATTTTCTACATAACCTAAATCAGTAATAATTTATAACATTTCATTATACAGAGCAAACTTTGCTTTTATTCTTTAAATTCAGAACTTCTGAGTAAACTAAGAATGAGCCAGAATGGGGTCTTCTGATGTAGACTTACATTCTCCCACCCAGGTCTATGTTCCATCATTCTCAGTCTCATTCACCTGCCACATAGGCTGCACTCTGGGGAAATTTAATCTCGAAAAGAAGAGAATTTGGCATCAAGGTGCTTGCAGATGATATTCTGAAGAGAAATATGTATAGTTGCTTTAATGGAGGCAAAAGGAAGAGGGTGAGAATTCCCTAGTAAAGACTGCCAATATACAATGATAAGGTTGACGTATTTGGTTTCTGTAATTCCTTCCAAGTCTGCCATTTCCAATTCCGTTTTAGCTCTGAGTTAAAAAAAAATAGCTATTGAAAAATACAAAAGTAAACAGAATAACCCCCTACTCAGTATTATAAGCATGTGTTTAATAGATAGTCAATTTGATAAGATATTACACCAATACATAGTGTTCCAAACAATATATTTTAGTTTTATCTAACTGAAATGTATCTTTAATCACCAAATAAATATTTTATTCTTCCTGAAATACTCTTCTTGAAATTGGGTTATAGGAATTCTTTAAGTACCAATACTTCACAATCTTTCTGATTACATATAAAAGCAATATATCAGGTGAATCTGTTTCAAGATTATAGAACTTTTAACATTTCATTGGTAGATTAATTAATGCTGACTATAATAACAAAAATGTAATTTTATAATGGGTTGCATGCAGAAACATGTAATTAGACTTACAGATAACATTTTGGAAAGTTATATATGGCCGTGTGGAAATAGAGGAGACTATTACGGTGAATAACGGTGAAATCAAGCTTTTATAGCTAATAAGTTCATTTACCATCCCTTACCTTTCCTTTCAATGATAAAATTAACTTTTTTAAAAATGTAAAAGAGGGCCTCCCTGGTGGCTCAACAGGTTAAGTCTCAGCCTATGAAGTTATCTGCAGCCACTGCAGCATAAGTTCGATCCCCAGCCAGGGATATTCCCACATGGTGCAGCAGACTTCTCCTGTCTCACCTGATGCTCCCCTTTGCACTGTATTTCAGTCAATCTGCCTGTCCTGCTCCCCACTCTCTCTCTGGAGAATCCTCTCACCACTTCACACCTCTCGCCTACACCCCAGTTCTTGTATACACAAATAAATAAATCTTTAAAAAAAATAAAAATGTAAAAGAAAAGTCAAATAAAGATCTGTTGTTTTAACTAAGTCTGTCCTGTATGTGCATTTACTTAAGCAATAAACTCAATTTCCATACTACTTCCAGTGTAATCTGTTATTAAAGCAAGGTCAAAAATTAGGAGTTTGGAAATAATATTTCCAAAATATTTCAATGTTGAATGCTAGCAGAATGGCACAAAATGATTCATTAGGCAACGTTATAGTTGTCGTCACTGATTAAAAGAAATGTTTTTGTTCCATACTCAGACTATTCTCAACAAACTTGAGAAAATATAATTTTTAAAATCATTATTCACTTTTCTTCCTGAACATTTGCAGTCAATGTGTATATGCTGTGATAAATACAGAAATCTAGAGAATATTTAAATAAATGAAACTTAGCAGCGAATGTCTGAAAGCAAAAATCATTTCTACCAATACATTTATTTCTGATATGACTTGTAAACTGGCTGCATATTTCATTTAGCAGTGGCCCTATACCTTTTTCAAAACTACATGTGATATATTCCAAAATGTCTAAACTCAGTCTAAGCTCCTTCATTGGATTCAAAGTTGTGATATGCAAAAGCCTAAACATTCCTAGGCAAAACATATTAAACTCAATATGCAAAGTTAAAACAACATGAAGGGCACAAGGAAATTAGGGTTATCCCCGATAAGTGCTGGATTTTAATCAGGAAAACTGAGAAAACTGGAATCCTGGATGAGGAGAAAAGGTCACTCACATTATTATTCAACTCCACTTTTTAATAAAATGTTCATCAGATAGCAAAATTTCCGTTGGCATTTTGAAGAATAGGTCTATTATCAACAACATGTAAATTTTCCTCCTCCCAATGAATATTTTGAAAAGCTTAGTCATTACATTAATGGAAACTACCTTCCAATAATCAGAGAAAAATGGCTTTTGCAATGACAAATTGCTTAAAGCAAAACTAACATGTTTGTACAATATTTCTTAAACCCGGAAAATATTAGGAAATGTAAACATGCAATACAAAGTACACCTTCTGATTTTAAATTGTATTTTATGGCTAGAAGGAGGAAGTTTTACATAAAATAATGGCTCGGTAAGAATGAGAATACCTATGTGAAGAACAGTACAATTTAAACAGGGTCTAAGCTTAAGTCTAACCTTTTTATAAATGCCAGCTAAGTCACCCAAAATACCTTTATTGTTGCTATCACAGAACATATCATCAAAGTTTTCTTCTGTGTATGTTATTGTTGCAGGTCTTATATCTAAATCTTTAATCAAGTCCTCTTATTTAAGGGCTCATATAAGTAGATTGAGTATACTTGTATAATTCAAGATACTTTACCTATTTAAAGCCTGTTGCCTTAATTACATTTGCAAAATATCTTTCACCATTGCTATATATACGCAAGTTCTAGACGTTCAGTGTGTACATCTGCAGGGAATTATTCTGACTACCTTACCTACTCAGGTGGCTAGAATTCAAAGATCTGGGTATAGAGAAAAGGAGCCCCCCCCCCCACCAAAATTCCTAAATTTCTTCTTGAGTTGCTGACCAAATAGGAAGCTGATTAACAAAAGACTTTGCAAGGGATGGTAGAGAATATCTACAAAGGAACTGTGAGCTAAATGGAGATTATAGAGGTTGTAATGTAGCCAGAATTCACTGAAAATTTACCTCCAATAGCAGACTTTCTATACTTAGCTCTCATTGCACGTGCCACAGTTTTTGTATATACAAAAGTTCTTCTCTTCTGCATACACAGAACTAAAATCCTCTTCAAACCCTTCTAGACAAAACCTAGAATCTAGAAAATTCCTCTTCATTCTTTAAGTATTGTGGCAAAAGAATAATGAATCCCCTGCTGAAGAAAGCCAGGATCTAATCTCCAGAGCCTGTGAATATGTTATGTTATAGGATAAAGAGAATTAAGGCTTCAAATGGAACTAGGATTGCTAACCAGCTGACCTTAAGATAAGGAGTGAATCCTGTCTGAGAAGACTGGGTGCAGTATATTCAGAAGGGTCCATTTTGGAAAGGAAATTCAGAGTAAGAAAATGACCTCAACCAGTCCCTGTAGGTTTGGAAGATAGAGGGGGAACACCAGCCAAGGAATGCAGAAGTCTCTAGAAACTGGAAAAACAAGAGAACAAATTCTTCCTTACAGCCTCCAGAACGGACTGCAGCTCTGCGGACACTTAGCTTTTAGACTACTACACCTATTTTGGGCTTCTGACCTGCAGAAATGTAATTCACATTTTGACAAAGGAAGAATAAGAAATTTATATAAGTATAAAAAACATTATTACTCAGAGGGCTTCCCCGGTGGCGCAGTGGTTCAGCACTGCGCTGTGGAGCTGTCGGCAGCGGTGACATGAGTTCGACGCCCGGCGGGGGAGAATCCCACATGGTGGGGCAGACCTCTCCTGCCTCGCCCGCTGCTCCCCTCAGCAGTGTATTTCTGATCTGCCTGTTCTGCTCCCCACTCTGTCTCTGGTGAACCCTCTCGCTGCCTCATGCCTCTGGCCTGTACCCCAGCTTGTATGTAAAGCAAAAACAACAAAAAAAAAACATTATTACTCAGAGCTGCTCTCCCAGACAGTTCAGATCTGGAATCCTCTATTATCCTTGCAGAACTTGAACTTGCTCACTACATTCACAACAGATTGTTCATTAGTTCCATTCTCCAGCAGATCAGATGCCTCCACTGCTATACCTGGAAGATGGCAGTGCTTAAAATGTGTCACTGAATGAATGAGTTAATGAATTCAGGTTTGACAAAACTTCTCTGCTAGCTACCATATGATAGATGTTTTCAAAAGAGATGATTCAAAGTTCCTGCTGAGCTTCTAAAAATTGGGAGCAGGAAGAAAGAACATCCAAACAAACTAGGAAGCAGCTGCAATCTTTGAGTAAAATCTGTTGTGCTTTACTTATTGCTAAAACAATTTATTGCTTAAATTGTTTGAAGAATAGGTCGAACTACATCTTTGAAAATCTGAAGTGAGTGTGATAAGAGTTTGGAAAACATGGACTTAAGATCCTGTCTTTAAAATATATATTGGTCTTTCATTTCACACATCCTTTTGGAACTTGTTAAAAGGTGTTATATGTAAACACCACATTGGCACAAAACAATCATATCATTTTTCAATCTAACCAACAGGGAAGTCACTTTACCTGAAAACAATCCAGTGACTGTTGTGTCCAATGGCATATCTCCACATTAAAAGTGAAAAGAAAAGTGTAGACAGGGGGCAAGAAGAGATTCTGAGAAAAATTAAGTGAAAGAGGCTAAAGAAATGGTAAGGCAATTTAAAATATTTAACTAGTTTCATATATTCAATAATGTTGAATATACAATATTCGCGTAATGTTGAGTATAAAAGTTCATATATACTAAATATTCATTTATATTATGTACAATCACTTTCAAATAAGATTCTGGTGAACTATATCCAATTTTTCATTGAAGAAGCAGCAAAAAAATATATTGGTGATGAAAGGTTATATCATAAGAAAAATGGCTTGGGCATTTGTCATGGGTCTATCAACTGTGTGTATATTGGAAGTACACTTGGTGACAAGTAAAAGATTACCCACATTGGCCTCCCTGATGGTGCAGCAGTTAAGTACTGCACTGTGCAGCTGTCAGCAGTGGCGACGCGAGTTCAATGCCCAGTCGGGGAGATTCCCACATGATGCGGCAGACCTCTCCTGCCTCGCCCGCTGCTCCCCTCAGCAGTGTATTTCTGTCAATCCGCCTGTTCTGCTCCCTACTCTGTCTCTGGTGAACTCTCTTGCCATCCCATGCCTCTGGCCTGTACCCCAGCTTGCAGGCATAAAATATATAAATCTTTAAAAAAAAAGATTACCCACATATAGACAGGGCTGCAGGTGATACTGGGACAAGCAATAAAAGCTTTTCATCATCTTGCCTAAGACAAATGTGGAGGTGGGAAGTCTTTGATGGTGCCATCAAATGCCCAGGCTCTGTGTATCTTTGTTCTAACATCCATTGAAGAATCTGCTTCCCCATCATAATTGTGAAATAACTGCTGAAACCCTGAGGATCAAGCCCATGATCATTCAATAATGAGAAGCAAGCGGAAGACATCAGACATATATGTTCCTCTGTTTAAGAAAGTATTTTCCGGCACCCCCAAGAATACTGCTAATATTGCATTCACATATAGTGTCACATGCCCACTTCTAGTTGCAGTAGAGACTGGGAAATCAGATGTCCTTCAGAAACAGCATCATTACTTCTCTGTAAAACAACAGACTCCACACTTATGAACCTGATTACAGGTGATGGAACTTTGAGGCATATTTCCAAACAGGCAGTCAGCAAGTCCAGAAGTCTTCAACTGACTCCCTAGGTGCCTCTTTCTACCCTCACTGCCACATATATGAATGTGTGTGTGCACACACATACACAGAGGCATGCACACACACGATCATGCACAAGAGACAGTAATGCTTTCTGTTTTTTCAAAAACACACGTCCATGAATGTATATGTACATTCATTCATTGTGTTAATCAGAAGATCACATGCTATGGCAAGGTATCTGAAAATTGTGGGTGTGGTGCACAAGTAATGTTTGAATGATGTGGGTTTATGCATGAGGTTAACAGTCAAAATATTTAATAAATAATGCAGCCCATTTGCTGATCAATCAGAATGAAGCACTGACAAATTAAAGTAACCAAAGCTACAAACAACCTCAATAGCCTTATCTAGTCACACTGGTTAAGTATCAGTCATGCATGTGTGTGCACACATCTCATAGTAGACACACAATAAGAACTCAGAATATACGCTGGCACGATTTCTCATGTGCCCTATTATGCTACAGGTTGCAGACAACAAACATCAGCTTTTGAACGTATAGTCACATGTAGCAAAGGCAAAGTTAGAGAGATACAGCTATACCTGACTTGTTCTCTACGCTCCTTGGCAGAAAAAGGAGGCATTATGTGGTCTCACAGTTCACAGGGAAGTCCCACAGTTAACACGTCCAGACACATACTATTATTGTTGCCGTATTTGTCTTTTCTTCTATCTCCAAAACTGTCTAACATATAATTTCCAGTTTCTTTCTCTTTTCTCCCTACAGGACACTTATAAGTATTGTATAGAGAACTCTGTAATTGAAAAGCTGAAGTCTTATAATCAGATTTCAGCCCCCTTTCTCAATTTGAGTCATGCTTCTATATTTGGCAAAATTTTGGCACCAATGTTTTAGCTGTTACCTACTTTTTTTAGGATGGCGATCATTTCCTGTTTTTTTACGTATTATAATTCATAGCTGGATTTCACAGAGGGGAGTTAATTAACTCTACCTATATTCTCAGATATGATAACTTCAGAAAAAGAAAACAGGAAATTGTAAACAATTTGGGACTCCAACATACTGCACAGTCACAAAATGTGTCCTCGAGGGTATGGCTTTGCTCAAGAGCGAATATGGTAACAAAGCCTTCTCAAGGATCTAATATAATGAGTGTCTGTAGTGAGAATATCAGTTACCCTCTTTCTCACACAAACTTGGACTTCAATATTCATGTGAAGAGTGGAATACATCACAGGCTATCATCCTGAGAGCAGGGGATAGCTCCTCTATTGACCTTAATGGGACACTTCACCAAGACTTGGAGTTCTGTTTTCTTCTCACCAGTATTTTAAGCGAGGACCTACTATTTTGACAACTGAATTCCCAACCATACTATGTGGATAAACTCTGAGTATTTGAAAAGGTCAAAGGTAGGGGGCAGATTAAATATGAGATTAAGTGATCAGGAAATGCTTCAAGGTGAAGAAAAGACATGTAGTAGCCTCTACAGCAGGGGGAATATTATATAAGTAAAATATGAGGGGGGTCTCTTGTGGATTAAACAGCCCATGCAAATGAATAGTGGTGAAATGTTAATGATATGTGAAGAGATAGCAAGTATGACCTAATCTCATCAGCAGTTACTGGAAACATAATAAGTGAGAAAAGTACTAAATGACAAACCTATCAAGATAGCAAATCCATTCAGGGATAGCAGGAACCATGAGCGGATTTTAGGCTCTTAGGCAGGTAAATCCTGATGAAGGTGCTTCAGGCAACAGATGATGCAAGGTATGTTAGAGAAAATGAGGCAGACACCAGGAGACAAGTAATAAACAAACTAGGCAACACTGACATCAAGTCACCCAGGTCTTGAGTGAACAAAACCTGAAGCAAAATGTCCATCTCATTGTAGCCACCAAGGAAAGCCCAAAGATGCTGAACGTAAACTTTTATTCTACAAATTTGGCAGAAATCGTAGTTCTGAAATCTTTACTTCAACCAAATCTTTTTTTTCAAATAAACATTGATTTCAGTTAATATCTTCAATTTAATCTTTCAATTCAGGGGGTCACTGCCCCTTACTCTCGGCACAAGCTCAAAATCAAAAAGAAGGTGACAGTGACGGCTTCATGATGGGGCAGTAATGGAGTGGAGGTACTGACCTTCAAATTGAAAAACTGCAGTGAACAGAGAGGCCTTGATCGTGGAAGCAGGGAGGGCAACACTTGGGATGTTCTGTGAGCCAGGTTTGCAGGTCTACCAAACATTCTAAGCAATGGCAATCAGATGTTTCTGCAATAAAACAAATAGAAGTCTTGAAGACTTTCCACTAGTCTTTGGGTTCCAATATAGAGATTCAACTCAAATTATCAGAAAAGGAAATGTCTTGAAAATATATATGAAATGTCATGGAAATCTAAAAATAGTAATGAGATACCACCAATGCACATGGAAACTGAGCCAAAAAAAGGTCTTAATCCCCTCTGGGGCTCTGTACTCTCCATCTCTGCTTCTCTCTGAGCAGCTGTTCTATATCTGTTCCTCTCTACACACTTTCAAATATAGTCATTTTGGAGATTAGGGGTTCAACATATGAATTTTGAAAAGATACAAGTTAATCCTTAAACAGGGGCTACAATTTAAAACAGCTCTTCCTTTCTTGCATGTTCACACACACACACATCTATCTACATATAGTTGTATTTTGTATAAGTTGACTCATACAGCATGTTATTTTTAAATCTGGAATCCTCTTGTTTCTTAGAATCTTATCTTTGGCCTCCCCTTTTTTCTTTTCTTTGCCTGACCAACACACAAGTAACTGCAAAAACTCTAGGGGATTAGCCTCATATTTTTCTATGCATATATACAAGGATCAAAGGGCTTTTTGACATTGCTTGTCTTTCATGTTATCATGTCACATACATTCTTGCATTTCTCCCCTAACAATACATCATGGAAATTATGCTAGTCAACTAGTGGAACTCTAACCCACTCCTTATAATGGATATATGATGTTTTGTGCAATAGATTGACCACAACGTACTCAATCATCCTTCTCCTTAATTAGGATTAATTTCACTTCCAATTTGTTGCTATTGCCAACTGTATAGCACTAGATACATGACCACAAACCCTTATGTGCTAGTATCATAATTTATTTAGAATAGGTTCCCAAGAGCTTTATTGCTAGGTCACTTTATGTGTATATTTTTGTTTTGCATATCCTGCCAGATTGCTCACTTAAAAGGTGATAATAATTCATGTATCTACTACAGTATGTGAGTGTACACTCTTCCGAGCATTCATGACAGCAGATGGAATTATTGCTAATTTAACTATCTGCCAATCTAATAGAGGTGAAACACAAGCTCACTGCTAGTTTAATTCTTTCCCTAAAAACAGTGAGATATGTGAGTTTACCAACCATTGTCTTTTCTATGCAGCTCATGCATGTGCTGCGTAATGACATTTAGGTCAACAACTGGCCTCATCTACGATAGCGGACCCAAAATTCTTATTCCTAGTGACATTAGCACACGCACTAGCAGCACACGTGGGGCAATAAGAAGTCATGAATGACTGAGCCTTTTCAAGATACCCTCCCGAATTGCTTGTTAAATTTTTAACAAATAGATTCTAAGCTATAAAAACAGATATTGAGCCACAACCAAGTAAGATTTTGCTAGGCATGTCATCCTGGTTTCAAATTCAGATGGTCTATGTATGTAATTCAACATACTGATACAGTAAGAATAAAAGCACACTCTCATTTCAAAAGACAGGAAAAAGCATTCGACAAATGCAAAATTAATTAATGATTAAAATTCTCAACATATTATGAATAGGACGGAACATCCTCAAATTGATGAACAACATCTTTAAAAAAAACAAATCCTACTAACATTAATACTTAATGGTGAAAGCTTTGTTTGTTGTTTTCACCTTAAGACTGGGAATAAAGCAAGGATACTCACAAACACTTCAATTCTATACTGGAGGTCAGAACCAGTGTAAGAAAAAAGGAAGTAAAATGCATATAAGAACGAAAAATGTAAAACTATGTGTAGAATTCCAGTGATTCTACAAAATAACTATGGAATTACTAAGTGAATTTAGCAAGATCATGGCATATAAGATAAATTTTTTAAAAGTTCAATCAGATTTTTATGCACTGGTAGCCAAAAGAAAGGATAATTAATTTTTAAAAAGCCATTTCATATATAATAGCAACAAAAACCATAGAGCATTTATGAGTAAATTAAAATAGCAGATGTCCAAAATCTATACACGAAAAAATTAAAAATAATATTGAGCAAGAATAAAGAAAACCTAAACAATGGAGGAATACAGCATTCCCCTTGGTATATCAATCCTGCCAAAACTTCAATCTTCACCAAGATGAACTACGTAGTCAAAATTTTTTAAAGATTTATTTATTTATGCATACAAGCTGGGGGGTAGGCCAGTGGTATGAGGTGGTGAGAGGATTCACCAGAGACAGAGTGGGAAGCAAAACAGGCAGATCGCTGAGTCAAAATTTTAGCAATGGAATACTACACAAAGAAACACTTTAAATGAGGTAATGACAGAGTAAACATAAAAAACAAAGGCACATTAATTGCAAAGCTATTTGTCACTGTAAGTTTCCTAATATTGTCTAGCAATTTTCAACAGTCACAAGTAAATTTCAGCAATTTCCTTTAATATATTCCAGTAAGCGGTTAAGCGCTGCACTGTGGAGCTGTCGGCAGCGGTAACGTGAGTTCGATGCCCAGTTGGGGAGATTCCCACATGGCGTGGCAGGCCTCTCCTGCCTTGCCCGCTGCTCCCCTCAGCGGTATATTTCCATTGATCTGCCTGTTTTGCTCCCCACTCTGTCTCTGTTGAACTCTCTTGGCGCGCCACGCCTCTGGCCTGTACTCCAGCTTGTATGCATAAATAAATAAATCTTTAAAAAAAATACATATATATATATTCCAGTAAAATTACTATATACTTTTAAAAAATTATAGACACATCAAAAGCTTATCTTTATCATCTCCAATCCACAAAAGACATTAATTTATTTTTTCCTAGAGAAAGGGAAATAAGTGCTGAGTGGACAGTTGTTAACCAACTACAGGCAATAGAGTCATATTACTACACTGATGAACAGTAATTAAGTTATTTGAGAAATGAACTGACTGCAGTTATTTGTTCTAAAAGCAGCATAGACCTAAGCTGTTAATTATTTCCACTATGCCTAACAGCAATTCCAAAGGCTATGACTGCAATCAAAGAGCACATGTAATGAACTTGCCAAAAAGACACTTTTATGATGCATACTAAATGCGATAAAAATGTGGGAGTTGGAAAAAAAGTAACATGAGGAACTTTATGAGTTAAGGGTCCCTATACGATTGCTGACTTCCACATCACACATTTGTCAGATTAAAGGAATGAAATGAGTATTGCTTAGCTATGCAGCCTCTGAAGAGCTTGGTATGAAAGCATAAATCTGAAGGACGCAAAACTCAATGAAAACATTGAGGATTATTGAGAAAGGAGTTATAATCAGAAATAGTAGGGGGGCACTGATTGCAAACACTGGGGGATAAGAGCAGTGTTCTATGTTTTTCTTGTCATCAAATCCACACTGATTTCAGGCTTCTAGTGAACATAGAACAGGCAGATAGACTCAGTGGGAAAGAGCACAGGTATTGGAGTCACAGAACATGGAAAATTCTAGCCTGGTTTTGCCATTTATTTGTTGTAAAACATAGGTAAGTTACCTCACCTATCTGAGACCTTTTTCCGAAACCAATGTAACATAAAAATAATAATAATACTTACTCTCACAGGAATTAAAGATTGAGAGAAATAGCATGCATGTAAATTACTTAACAGAATGCTTAACATATGTCAAGTTCAACAAACTGAACCTGAAATTATTATGGTTTCTTTGTTGTTGCTTTTTAAGTACAAAAACATATTGTTGAGTCAAATGAGGAAGATGACTGGACTTTCTGGACACACTTTATATTTGACAATACTGAAATATTTAAGATGCAAGTGATCAAATCAATGATTTTTATCACCTAAACTCATTAAGGAAAAATACTATGTCTTAAAAACATTTTGTAGTCTAATAGCAGGACACTTTGCAAAAAGTAAGAGCATTGTAAATCTTTGTGGGTTTTATTGCAAACAAATCACAAATCCTCAATTCTTTACCAACAAATATTCCTCCACGATTTCATCATTTCATGTGACAGGTGACTGCAAGAACATATTTTACATTTTTTTTAAAGATTTATTTATTTATACATACAAGCTGGGGTACAGGCCAGAGGTGTGGGGCAGCGAGAGGGTTCACCAGAGACAGAGTGGGGAGCAGAAGAGGCAGATCAGAAATACACTGCCGAGGGGAGCAGCGGGTGAGGCAGGAGAGGTCTGCCACACCATGGGGGAATCTCCCTGGCTGGGCGTCGAACTCGCTGCCAACAGCTCCACAGCGCAGCGCTCAACCGCTGCGCCACCAGGGAGGCCCCATATTTTACATTTATCTCAGGAATTTCCTGGAAATTCTGACATAGAAAGAAATACTACATTTCAATCTGCCTGAGTATAAATACACAGTTTAGATATGATAAAGCCTTGATCCTTCCATTCTCTTCACCCCCAAATCCAATCAGTTCCAAGCTTCAAAATTTCTCAGACTCCACCCACCCACCATTCTCTAACTCCTCTGCCATTTCCCAGGTCAGAGCATGGTTCTCACTTAGATCCTCCAGTACCTCCTCGTTTGTCTTCCCTCCTTCACTTCTCTCCCCCATATCAATTTTATACAGGGCAGTTGGTGTGACGCGTGATCCTTCTTAAGTGTACATCGTTTTTCTCCTTAAAACCCTGAGGAACAGTCATTTCCCTCAAAGATATTAGTTACAAAGATTTAATATAGCATAAAGGTTTCATAGTGAACTACTCTATACTTTCATCTTTGATCATACTCATTGCCACCACCCCCCAGTCTCCGTCTTAAATACAAATTACACTTCAGTTAAAATAAACTAATTTCACTCCTCAAACACACCTTTCATTCTAGCATACATGGTTTCCTCCATCTGGACCACTGTCTTCCTACTTCCTTAGCTTTTTAATACCTACTCAGCTTCTAAGTCCACATTAAAAAGTCATTTCCTTAAAAAAAATTATCCAGTTCCCCTGAGTTTGGATTACCCCCCTTTATTCAGTGATTATAGCTATCTATATTGTATTGACCCAATCATTTATTCATTCAAGAAATGTTTGTTGAATGCCTACTACTCAGGGCCTGTATTTAGGCACTGGGGTTCAAGTATACAGAAAAAGCCCAAGCATTCTAAGAATTTATATAATAATGGGGCCTCCCTGTTGGCGCAGCAGTTAGGCGCTGCGTTGTGGAGCTGTCAGCAGCAGCAATGCCAGTTTGACGCCCGGCCGGGGACATTCCCATATCATGTGGCAGACCTCTCCTGCCTCTCCTGCCTCTCCCGCTTCTCCCTTCAGCAGTGTATTTCCATTGATCTGCCTGTTCTGCTCCCCACTCTGTCTCTGATGAACCCTCTCGCCGCCCCACACCTCTGGCCTGTACCCCAGCTTGTATGCATAAATAAATAAATAAACCTTTAGAAAAAAATTATATAATAATGGAGTAGGCAGAAAATTTAAAAATAAGCACTGAACATCCATATCAGATATTGACAAGTGACTTGGAGAAAATAAGAAATTAGAATGAGAATAGAATCTATCATTTTGAGATGTTATGTTTTCTTAAAGGATGTCAATGAAAGCATCAGAGAGATGACTTTTGAACAGAGACATGAAAGAAATGAGAAAAAGGCAAAATTTTTTTGAAGTTTCTTTTTTTTAATTGAGGTAATATTGATTTATATCGTTGTCTGTGTTTTAGAAGCGTAGGCTGTCTCCCTTAGGCACTGTTACCACACCACATCCACCACCAAACCACCCATAATAGACAACCAAATAGTCTTCTGTGCTCCCTCTACACTTTGTTCTCACTCCTCCCTGGTGATTTCCACTTCCCTGATGATAAAGTTTTCCCAAGGAAGGAAATTGCAGACAATGGAAAGAGTGCTTCAGATGCCCTTCAGGTAGTGAAATCCTTGGCTGCTTTCTCATTTGAGGAACACAGAGGAAGCCAGTGAGCTTGGAACTGAGTAAGAAAGGGAGAAGGAATGAGGATAGAGAGACAATGTGGGGAGGACAGATTGTTTCAGGTCTAGGAGACACTGCAGAGCCTTTAGATACTTCACTGCAGGAAATGGAAAGCCAAAGGAGGGTTTGAGGAAAGCCCAGAAAAGAGGCACCTAGCTTGGCTTTCATGGAAAGAGCAGAGAACAGTCCAGCCATAGAAGCAAGGAGACTTGTTAGGTTTAATTCACAAGATGACAGTTGACTGTCGTTTAGACTTGACTCCAAGCAGCAAGGAGTGGTCAGATTTTGGATATATTTTAAAGAAAGAAGCAACAGAATTTACTAATAGATGGAATATGAGAGATGAAAACCAAAGGTATCTCTAAGATTTATATTCTGAATACATGGAAGGGTGAATTTCCCTGTATTAAAATGGGGTATACAGTAAAAGGAGGTGGTGGCGCAGGAAAGACAGAGAAAGCAAACTAGGGAACCTAACATTCCTTCAAGTGAGGAGATCAACTAAGCAGTTTTATAAACAAATGTGAAGTTTGGAAGGGAATTCAGGATAGAGGTACTCATCAGTGAATCACTGGCATTCCTAGATAAGATTACTGAGGGATGGAACATAAACAGAAAAGAGAGAAAGTCCAGGAACTGAACACTCACATAGAAAAATGCAGAAAAACTAGCAAAGGAGAATGAAAAGACATGACTCGTGTAATAAATATAGAGACTGCTATCCTGAAAATTAAATGAAAAAAGTGATGGAAGTAAGAGACAGTACTCACGGTGTCAAATGAAACTGGGGATACAAGATGAGAATAGCCATTTAATTCAGCAACATAGAGGTTTTTGGTGATATTTCTAAGACCTCTTTGGGTGGAGATATAGGTCAAACACACAATAGTTGTCAGGGAAAATAGGAGAAGTAGAATCATTGATTATTGACCAACTTTCCTAGGAACTTTTCTATAAAGAAGCGCAGAAAGAAGATACACGACTGGAGGACAATTGGGCGAGAGGATTTCCTTTTAAATAGGGAGTTAAAAATGTTTGTGTGCTAATGGGAATAAGACAATGGATTTTCTGCAGCAATAGGATCATTTACAATATTTACCAAAGAACATACTAATCGCCAACATTTGTATTATGGCAAAAATATAAGGATATGCTATAATCTACTTTCAAGTACAAAAGTTCTATTGGCTGAGCAATAGCAGGTGAAGAAACAACAACACAGAGAACATTCCTATAACTAGGTTCAAATACCGTATCTGTTTTATTAACATGAGGATTAAACCTCTCATTCTCCAATATTTCAAATATTCAGGCACTATATTCATAGATCACTTCTGCTATCATTCTCTGAAACTCAATGAAGCATAAAAACAGTGGACTCCCTTTGCCTTTCAAAGAGAATAGAGATACCAAGCCATTTATCTTCAGTTTTATGATGCTTTATCCTTCCCAGAGATTCCATAGTAATTAGCTTCAATTTTTGATATGAAAACAGCAGAAATGTTTTTCTGAGAACACACGGGCTGCTTCTAGGAATTTGGGTGGGAAGCAATAAAAAAAGAAATCTGTGTGACTGGTAATAACTCAGCTAGTAGAACAATAGAATGGGAACCATAACCCAACCATAAACAGCTACCAAACATCTAATCTCTGCTCCTTCTCAGTGTTGGTACTTCACAAGCATTTTCTCTACTTCTGACAAAAATCTCTTCATATTATGATCATCATTTTTTTTTAAGATTTATTTATTTAAGCTGGGGTACAGGCCAGAGGCATGGAGTGGTGAGAAGGTTCACCAGAGACAGAGTGGGGAGCAGAACAGGAAGATCAGAAACACACTGCTGAGGGGAGCAGCGGGTGAGGCAGGAGAGGTCTGCCGCACCATGTGGGATTCTCCCCTGCTGGGAGTCGAACTCGCATTGCAAGCTGTCCACAGCTCCACAGCGCAGCGCTCAACCGCTGCGCCACCAAGGAGGCCCATGATCATCATATTTTGATGAGGAAATTGACTCCTGGAGAGAATAACTTCAGTAATGAGTCCAATGCTATAAGATACAGAGACCAGTTCCAGAGCATTCCTCTCTGCAACACATCAAGAACTCCTGTACTACCAATTTTCTGTACTTAAGGAAGTTAAATCTATGTATAATTGTAAATTTTCTCTCTTTATATTTTTCCTACTGTTCATAATTCCCTAAAAATTATTCTACCATTATTTCAGATAAATATTAAATCGACCCACATTCCCAATAATAAGCACTTATCCTATCAGGTTTCCATTGCTTTGAAAAATGTAGACTAAAGGCAATGCTGTCTGACTCTTGAACCAAGCAGAACTATGATGCCGGTAAAGGGTACATAAATTAGAATTTCTTCTGGAATGCTTAGTGCCCCCGGCTTAGCTATTATGAATTTTGTCCTCTTACATAATTACATGCTGAGAAATTGTAAATGTTAAACATTAACAAGCATCACATAGGTATGACAAGAAAGGCCACTTTTTTATATCAGTGACAATGAGAATTTGCAAAGTGGGAAAAGGAAGGTCTGAATAGAATCTTTTATAGGAATATAAAATTTAAATGACAGAGCCCTTTATAATCCTGCCAAAATGTAAATTCTTCAGTATATTAAAAACTAAAAGCTTTGCCTGTATAAAACTGACAAAATACATCAGCCTTTAATTGGCAGTAGAGTGATAATGGAAAGGAGATGTGGCTTAATTGGAGTTCTCTCTCTGAAAAGACAGAGCTTAGGAGTGTCATTTTAATTATTTCTAACCATTAATCCTGCAATAATCTATTACTTTCTCCATATATTATGCCAGGAAGTACTCCCTGCTGTAAATGCTATGATGTTTCAAAAGCAAATGCCCAGTGAAAACAAAAAGACCCCAACAAGATTGATGACCCTCGGGTATCATTCTACAGAACCATAAACTGATTTTTAAGTCATGAAAGGTCAGGATGGGAAATAATGTTAATTTAATTGTTAACAATAAACATTCTTGATTCTGACATCCATTGAATCATTACTTGTATCTGTCACATTAATTATTTAAGTAGTTAATGTGATACTAAGATGTTTCCTATTAATATTAGTCTTTGATTATTCCTACGCTGCTTTACACAGCTGGATAAACATCACTGAAAACACACTACAGTAATGGTCCCTTGTGGCAATTGTAACTGATGGTCTTCCTGGAAATGCAAAGTACTGCAGGAGGGCATGCTTTTAAGTCTTCATTGAATCATTTCACATGCAAGTCACAGTAATTGCTTTTGTCTTTTTGTTTTTCTAAGGACTCACAGACTCATTACATAACATTTCATTTTTATTTTAATTTTACTGCCTATAAGTATGTAGTGTATGTAAGATGCTGCTGCTTACTAATCTGAGTAATCCACACAGAACTCTATGCATTTATCTAATTACAGAATTCCCATTTTACTCACCCATCCTCAAGGCTTAATTTAAATTGAATTCACAAACACTTCAATTTCTATGTTTACTTATTTTAAAGGTAAGTTTACACAATCAGAATCTAACTTCCAACATAATTTCTAAGTATTATGCTATAAATTTAAATTCACTAAAGGAACCATTAGCATCTAGCCCAGAAATACATCAAAAGTATATTTCAATAGGAATCAGTCTCATACCTGTAATTGTCTTAATTTTTCAAGTTCCCTTTCATTCCTTTACTTCTTTTTGTGAGGAAATTCACATCACAGCAAGCTTCTGGTAGTAAATTAAAAGCTAATGCTTGCTGAGTTGCCAGATTTTTCCCAAGTGCTTCCAAAGCAAAAATGTATTTCATTGTCTTCACAATAGAATAATTACCAAATGTAAACTGATGATGGTCACTTGAGATTCTTTTCGGATTAGAAAGTACATAACATTGAATTAAAAAAGATAGGGCAAGGACCAATTTAAATAGAACTACACTTAATTATTAATGTTTTCAAAAAGCTACTATTAGGGAATAATATTAGGGCTTCAATAATCAATTTTCAAGATAGTTGTTGGTGTAATTAGAAGTTCATCTTAATATCTTATATATATGGTCCTCTAGAATAAAAACAGATACCTAGACATGAACCTCACATATGATAACTCTTCAAGGGAGGCAAAATTGAGTTATTGTTATACTCAAAGAATTAAGACTCAAAAGTGAAACTGTATTGCAGAAATTTTCAACCACCCGGATCAGGAAGGTATTTCTGGTCAACCAGTGACAACAGGGTATAGAGTAGAAATTAAGAGTGTTCTGGCCTTTGAAGACCTAAGTTCAGACTGAACCATGATGTGCTGGCTGTGCAAACTTAATAAGGTAATAAACTTCCTCATGCAGCAAATTTCTTCATTTATGAGAGAAGACAATAATATCTGTTTCATAGGATAGGTGTGAGGATTAAATGGGATAACAAATGTATAAAACTTACAATAGCTCCTAGCAAATAATAACATTTCGATAAATGTCAGAAATTAATAATGATTATTATTCTATAATTTTCTTTTACTCAAGCAATTCATTTTTTCATGTATTCTGACTACCTCAATCTAATATGTAGATGTGGTACTTTTTTGTTCTGTATATGATTCTTAGTATTCACACTAGGGAACATTAACACATAATACACTAAATCCATTTTTTCAATCCAAAAATAGCTTATGAAAGTCAGAAGTAAAAAGAAATCAAGAATTTTTCATGTTCTCTTTCCAACTGTATTCCTCATATGTAATCAATATTAAGGAGTGTGGTGTGTATCCAGATATCTTTTTATGTTATTGTCTTTAAATACTTATTTTATGCTGTGGTTTTTTCTAGTTAAGGAGGAGGTATGGGAATGTTATATAAAATGTGTCAGCATAGTTTATAATTTTCATGTCTTGACTTTTTCTAATCTTTCGTCATTTTTTTTAATCTTTTCACTGTAAGGCAGGTAAAAGTTAATTGATCATAAGAAGTCACTGACTAGCAACAGGGGTTATAGAGAACGGTTAGGAAAAAGTACTATACATAATGCTTTAGATATAACATATTAGGTACAATATATTAGATGTGATATGCATAAAAATAAAAAATTAATGTATTTTATAAAGTGAAAGTTAAACTGTAAACACATATTTTTCCTATGAACAGATTATGTGCTTGTGAAAGGAACATAAACTCATTATCATTCCAACGCATTGATCAGGTATTTAACAGACACTCAAACGTTCTGTGATTACCAGGGCAATAAATAGGGAAATAATAAAGTATCAAGGTCCCACAAAATGGATAAACTTGACAATTCAAAAAAGAAATTTGACAGCACATAAGATAGATTATTCTGGCATGGAAAAATCATTGTAAGAAAGCAGGTTGAAACCGGATAGGTGAGTTGACAGTCACTTATGATTTCAAATTTCTTCAGCAAAAGAGACAGGAGCCCAAGAAAGCCCTGTAAATGCCCCAAGCTACAAGGGTTACAGAGAACAACTTCATAATTTGCCTTCATTTTAGCAAAGGGAAAAAACAGCATCCGAAGCACACAGTATTTCTCATTTTAAATGTGTACACTAAACATACATAACTTGTATGTTTTCCTTTAGCGGGGCATTGTCTATGCGCTATTTTAATTTGTTACATAAAACTATCTGTTCTACAGAATAAAAGGACCTTTTTTGAATAATATCAGAACAGAATCCCAGAGTACTTTCCTTTTGGAAGAAGGCGCCAACTGCTGGTGGCACTTTCGATAGAAAGGAATGGTGACATCTTCTAGAAGATTCCATTGTTGGAGTCTTGATTCTAACAATTCTGCCTTATTCTTGGACAAGTCCAAATCACAAACCAGGTCATTTAGTTCTTCCTGTGTTAGTCTGTGTGGGGTTGATGATGCACCACAGTGAAAATCTGGATCACTGCATGCTGATGGAACAACAGAAGAATAGGTCGGCCCACCCGAGTCCTCATCAGATAAATGAAGAGAATATTCTGCTGGAGCTTCTGGAACAGGAAGTCCCTCACCACATGGAACTAGTCTTAATGCAGACAGAATGTTTGGGTAGACTATTCTCGACTTCTTTTGCTTCGTTATTCCACCGGAAAGAGGAGGAACCGAGCAGAAGTCACAGTCTTTTATGTGGTTGCTTGGCTCTGTCCACACCACGGGGACTGCAAACGGCATTGATGGCCTTTTGCCATTGAACCACTGTGAAAGCTGTGTTGTCCATGTAGCACAGCGTATATGCAGGGCGCAAGGCTTGTCTTGGTTAACAACCTTGCAGCCGAAGTCAAGATGACAAGCCTTCTTCACTTGAGAAGTGATACTTTTCTTCTGGTTGGCAAATGTCGCTTCCCCACAAATAGAGCAGAAATTGCCCACACTATTAACGCACTTTCAAGGCATTACTGTTCTGTATTGTGCCTAAATGGACAAAATAATAACAGTTCTATGGAACAGTAGCTTCAACTGTTTCACACAGAGTCTGAAATATTTTCAATGCTCAACCTTTCCGACAGGGCTTTCTATAGTGCACTGCTGACGTCAGCTTACTTCAGCAGCCACCTGGCAGTAGTATTGCATTGCATCAGAAAATGATGCAATCCACTCTAGATGATGTGTGCATGATGGTATTATGTATGCAATGCGATGCAATATTACATCATTCTAGGGATCATTCTATAGGATGTTGTTGCAGTCCTACTGGATAAATTTACATGGTGAAACATACAAAATGAATTCTATGAAATATCTTCAAAACGAGAGCTAATAAAAAATTTTCAGGGTTAGATCCATGTTCAGCACACCAAGATGCTACAAATTAGGGCCTTTTTAAGTCAGTAATGATCTCACTGTTGACCAGCGTAATTGGAAGTTGCTCCTTTTTACACTTTTTTTTATCGTGCCAGATCTTTAAGGTTCATCTCAGAGCCATCTTCTCCAAGAGAACTTCCCAAGTGTCCTCCCTCACCCCCTGAGCCTGAATATAGCAGCTCATTCATCTACACCAGCACCCTGAGCTTGGAGTTCACAAGCACACCAGGGAATCTTCGCACAAAGACCATCAATAGTGTTTCTTTTGGGACAGCGGGAATAAAGACAGCCCATGACATAATCACCGGTCTATCTGTTTTGCATTGTTCAAAATTTGAACTGAGGTAATGATAAACTGGTCGTATGTCCAGGAATGAACTAGCCATCTTATGTCTATCAATAATTTTAACTCTAAAGTGATTTTGTGCTTTAGCTATCATTATATACATTTTCCAGAGTAGAAAAGTGAAACTCAGATTTCATTTGCTTCACTTAACCCAGCGGTGAATCTGAGTTGATGATCACAAGAGTTAAAGTATAAATTGCCTTCGTGAGGGCTGGGATGGTACAATATTTAAAGCCTATGTAATTTTCAAAGCAAACAAATTTAGCTTAGTGTCCCAATTCTACTGCTCATGAGTCAGGAAACCTTAGACAAGACATATCCCACTCAGTCTCGGTGCTCAAATTATACTATGGGGACAGGCGTGGTGCTAACTTCTCAGGGTGTCAAATGCTGGCACATCTGAAGTAATAAACCGTGATGTCCTTCCTCTTGAAATTATGTCCTTTCTTTCTTATAAAATTCCAAACGAGAACTTTCTGTCCTAAAGTGATTCACTGTTGAAGTATGAGGAATGTTCAAAGAATGAGGTATATATATTACGTTATATATAACAGGCCTTCTTTCTTACTAATTCTTGCCCTATAACTTCCTTCTCACTTCTTAAGAAAAATGTAAAAACCTCTCTCTCTTTTAAAGAAAGATTGAGAGAGCAGGAGGGAAACAAGGCACATGCATCCCTAAAAAATAAAGCAGGGGATGAATTTATTTGACCTGATTTTCTTGGGTTTTTTTAACTGTAATTTCATGCAGTTTAGTACTTTCCTCATAATCAGGAGGATTCCTCACTGATCCAGTAGTTCACACCTGCAGAGCTGCATTCAGTACAGGCAAGTTGAAACACACAGCATCCCAGAAAAGAGAAGGTGGACTCCTCACAGATGCCTCCCACTCTTAAATAAGAGTAAAGAAGAGAAAGCATGAGAACAGCTATCCTGGCATAGCTTAATGTGCCACCAATGACACCCCAAAGCTAATTGCAAGTGATTAAATGTGTTCGTGCAGTAGATGCAAAACCATTCAACACTCATTGTAATGCCTGGTTGTGACTGAGAGCTCCTGAATGAAACCCTCTTATTAGATTATCACTCTGATCCAACTGGACTTCAAGAAAATCATGTCACTAATTCTAAAGTTCCCAGCTCCTTATTTTCTTCTATTTCAGTAAGATCATGTGGGTAATACTGATGTTTTCTAGGTTGTTAGGTTTCTTTGTAAAGGTCATTAAAGTTGCATTATCACTGCTAACAGATAAACTGAGACATTAAAATTTTAAGAATTTACTTGAGAATCAGTTCCAATCAGATAGTGTCAATTTGAAGGTGGTTAGAAGCACTCATTTCTATAGAGAAGCAAAGCAAGGAAATGATTGATTGTAGCTTAAATTCTAGTTGGCTGTTTCTAATTTGTTGTTCCTAGGTTTAATTTCCTAACCCAGGAGAATTGTAAGTTTTGGTTTTGGTTTGCTTACATGGAGGCAAGGTAGCATGACAGCCACCTCAGTCTACCTGTCTCTTTCTTAAATTAATTTAGCACTACTTAAAAATACATTTCAGTTTCTACTTACATTAGGTTAATTTTAACAAAATAAAAATGTACAGGTGTCCTGAAACTTTAAAACAGTATGGAAAATGTAGCACACTTAACAAAGTGCCTAATAAAGAATGATTTAAAAAAAAGTCTCAGCTCTTGCTTTATAATATAAAAAGAAATATTTCCATGGAGAAGAGAACCAGTTGGATTCATTCACTTTTATATTTATTTAATCATGGTCACATGGTCAGAGTTTCTCTTCCACTCTTCAAGCTCCAACTGAAACATAAACCATAGCTGGGGTAATGCTTTCCCCTACCATTAGCTGCTAAATTCACATTTAAGTTATTCACCAGCAATCACATTAATTACGTCTATGTGTAAAATTATTCCCAAAAGTCCTATAGGCATTCTTGGAAATGAAGCACACATTTTGTATTTATGCATATTTCATTATGTTACAGAACATTTTATTATGAAAAGCAATCATTAAGGATCGAGTTTTATGATAAATAACCTAATACCCACAATCCTTCCCTTATGCTTGTTTAGCCATGCTCATTTTCATAATGTGATGCGCTGCAGAACAGGGAAATGGCTGCTTTTCCAGGTTACTGCCAATCTTCTGCTACCTTTCCTGTACTTCACTGCTATTGTTTCCCATGTGAGTCCTAACTGGAACCTATAATGAGGTTGGTGGGCTGTTTAAGTGTTTAACAATGCTATTATCTAGTTATTTACAGCATAGAATTAAATTATAGAGAAAACTAAAATGACCAATTGATTCTATTTTTTGGAGCATTGTGGACATGTGATACTGCCTATGTATTTCTTCAGTGGTAGAAATGACAATTATGTATGTACATAAAACATGTATACAGACAGACAGTTATAGTAGAATATTATTTATTATAATATTGACTAATGTAATTTAATCTAATTGCATATTAACAATTATATAATGTAGGATTCTGTAATATATAATGTTATGCTACATATTATAAAGTACAGTTTCTAGTACTATATATGCATCTGTAGATATATGTATTTATGCACTTATTTATATCCACATGTGCTCTTAGATGCTTAAATCAAGCTTACTTGAAGTAAAAAGACAGAAAAGCCTTCATCAATAATCTACTGATCTTCACTTCACTCTTACTACTTGCCAACCATTGTCCCAAGTTCTAAGACGGGTTTCAAAATTTGAAGACACAGTACAATGACACTGATATGTATAAGATATTTGGGGAGAAATCATTTGGGAGTAAGACATATTTCCATGGCCCACAAGCTGCTTAAATAGGAGTTGGACAAAGAAATCTGGGGAAAGTATTTAAAGCAACAACTAAAAGAGTGTCAATTGCTTTGAGTCTTAAAATTATCAGTGATTATTTGACATGTGGAAGAAAACAGCAGAAAATCAGTAGCCTGGGGCACAGAAGGAGCCTGCAGAGACCTGAGTGGGCCATAAACAAGGCAACTGGCTGTGAAGACATCCTACAGTTTGCCCTCCTCCCAGAGAAGGCACGCCATCATCCAAGCCCCCAACTAGGATGAACAATGGAGTGCTCACCCAGATCTATGGGCTCACAAAAAGAGATAATCTTTAAAATAAAGGTTTTACGATCTAGTTATTTCACCGTTCACATGGAGACTGCACATGACCTGACCAAAGAGGTAATGGTCCCTAAAAGTATGCAACAGACCACCTACCTCTTCACTGAAGGGTGTTAAGAGATTACCAATACCTGCTTCTAAAAAAATACTTTGTTACAGAACAATTAACGTGATTTTTCTGTTGTACTCGACCACCTTACCCCCAGGTATGAAAGGGAAAGCACGACAGGCCAGAACTCTCTCCCTGACACTGAATCCCGGGCTAGTCCTCATCCTTGACACTGGAAATAAAATCTTTACTCACTTTTTCTTATCACAGCATGATTATTATTTCCACAGGCAATGTCAATTCAGTGGGATGGTGTAGGCAAAAATCAGAATGGACATATGTTTACAAAGTGAAGGAAAGGGGACAATAAATAGACTATTTCTGTAAGAAGCTTGGACATAAAAAGGTAGGTAGGTAATGAGGACAATAATAAAGTTCTGTGTTTATTAGTAAAAAAAATGACTTGGATACTTTTTTTTGTTGAGATGAAAGAAGCAGTAGGTTAAAGAAGTTGTTGATCAATAAATTTCCCAAGGATTAAAAAAAAACCAACATAATAAAGGATTGAATAATTTGTAGTAAAGGGAACAGAAAGAATGGTCTTTATTTTGCATTTGGAGGAAAGAGATAAGAGTAAATGCAAATAAATGAACTTATGTATATAAAGAAACCTAAGGAACTCAACAGCTCATTTTTCATTTTAAAAAGAGGTAAAGTTATCTGCTGAGAGAGGAGTGAGTTTACATGTTGTGATGGAACCTGAAGAATAAATGATTGCCCACCAGTAGCACCAGGGACTCAAACTGAAGTTGTAAACCAGGAAATCACAGAGACACCAACTTTCATATTCATGTGATTTTTCAAAGCCAATTTACAATATGGCAGATGATTCTTAAGGTAGATACTTTGAAATAAAATGGGATACATTGGTAATTCAGTGGTTGAAATCATCATGGAGACAGGTGGAATGGGAATCTGTGAAGTCGTGAAGAAATGATAGGTCTGGAGAACAAAATGTCGAACACTGGAGATCGTGAAGATGTGTAGTGATAGAGCTGAAGAGACAGAGGTAAAATCCTGGTGTACTGAAATAGAAGACTACACAAATGATGCAGTGTTGTGGTATACACTTCAGCTCATATGCAGAAGTCATAACCCCCCAGGACCTCAGAATGTGACTTTATTTGAAAATGTAAAAGAATTTCAATCTAAAGTGGAATATATGAAATAGAGAATTTCATGCACATATCCTCAGAAAAGCAGGACTCATAGAGACTGATTTCCCATAGTGTGCAGTTTGCAGAAAATAGAGACTTATCTCCTAACCACTGGACATTCACTAAGAAGCTCTTCCCATCCTCAAACCAAAAAGTGTACTGCTTGGAATCTCGCTGGAGTCTCAATCTCTGCACTCCTTGCCTAAAATACTAGCCTCAGCACATTCACCTGTAGCATGCTACAGCATGCATTTCCCAAATTACAATTATTCTGCTATTCTTAAATTAACTTAATTTACAGTAATTTGAGTCTACCTTAGTTTAGTTCTTTAAGGTAACAGAGATAAGGTCTTCAAAGAGTTAATACAGTTAAAATGAGGTCATTTGAATGGCTCCTAATGTTATATAACTACCACCCGTATTAGACGAGACTAGGACCAGATGTACACAAAAGACCATATGAACAGAGACAGAAAACCACCATTTCCAAACCAGAGAGAGGCTTCAAAAGAAACCAACCCAACTCATATCTTAATCTCAGACTTTGAGTCTCCAGAACTTTAAGAAAATTAATTTCTGCTATTGAAACTACCCATTTTATGAAAGTCTGCTAAGGCAGCTGCAGAAAACTATTCCAATAAGTGAGAAATTCCTGAAGCAATAATGAAGTCACCCAAAAAACTTTCCATCTGTCCTGCACCACAAAAACAGGGATATTATAACAAGGTGTATCAGCTGAAAATTCTAATCATTGATTACACATAGTAAAATGTGGTTTTGGCAAAATACAAGCAAATTAAATGTGTAAATACAACTTTGTGTTTGCATGCTCTTTTGTGTTTGTTTATATAGCAGTCTTGGTTATGAGAACAAGAACTAAGTGCTAGTGTGTTAATATTTCCAGTGTCTTCATAGTGCCTGCACATAGAAAATGTTTTGAAAACATTAGTGAAGATCAACTAAAAGATTAAAGTCTTTGGGATATAAATGATGGTGTGCTTTATTTTAATATATAATCCCCCAAATAAAGCATACTGTGTATGCATATTTATATATTAAAGTGCTATGTTTATAAATTTTATTATCTAAGTGCTTCCTGGCAGCAAGCATAGGCAACAGAGGTGGTAAACATATAAGTTGGTATTATAAAATAGAACAAAAGAAGTAAAAAAGATGACATGTGTATCATAACAATAAAGGTTCTATATGTATATCTTCATTCCTTTTTAGTGGTAAAGGAAGGATGGAAGACAGGATGAGGAAGTGGTATTTCACTGGTAGCATGTTCCTAGGCACCTTAGATAATACGCCACAGTAACAAGAGGCCAGATACTATTTACAGACACACAGTATAATGTCACACTGGAATTGCTCATTAGCAAGAGTGCTTGGAGACCACGTTGCTTTCTGAAGGGTCATATATAATACCTTTGATCTTAAAACTTATGGGCAAAAAGTCCTTGATCATCTTAACACCACTGCTTTTTGTCTGCATTTCACTGTAATCATGATGGATATTCTTAAGATGTACACCTTTCATGTTCAGGTACAAACAGCCTAAGATATGAGTAATGCCTGGCATTTAATTGGATTTTTCCTCCCATACACAGGAAAACAATCATGAGGCAGACAAGCAACCACATTAACATTCACAAGAGAAAGTTGATTTTTCAAGGAATGAGCATAAAGTAAAATAGAGAAAATTGAGTGCAATGTCAAGTTTATATGAGGGAATTAGAAAGCAGCTTTTTCAGTCTAAGTTTCAAGGCTTTAAAATTATACTGCAGCTATTTCAGATGGATTCTGAAAGTCAGCCCTGCAGAGCAGAGGCCTGGTTAGAGATGAATGGCAGGGTCTCCCTCTGAAATACTCACTCAATGTGTGATCCTTGCATTTACAGTAAAAGGTGCCTCTGGTGAACTACTTCCTAGTAACTCTCTCAGACCATTAAGCTAACCAAAAGCAGGAAGGCAAACAACTTTAGGATGTTTTATCTTGCTAAAATTGATTCAAACTTGTATATAGGAAGGATAAATAAAGTTGTTTTAGAAATGGAAGTAACAGAAATTCTCATATGATTTTCAGACTTCAGTATTAAAAGACATGTTAAAAGGCACTGAAACCCATAATTCATCCAAGTCATACAAACCATCTGGATATGCGACTGTCAAACTTTAATGTGTCTCCAAATCACCTGGAGGGTAGTTAATATACAGATCACTGGGCATCGCTCCTGATTCAGCAAATGTAGGGTAGGACTGGAGAATCTGCATCCTAACACGTTTCCTGGTACACATGTCACCGACAGTGGTGGTCTGGAGAACTGTACTCTCATGACTCTCCTTGTTTCATCACCACCAGAAATCACTAACTCAATTCAACAGTCACCACGTGTCTGCTCTCTGACCAGCATTGTACTGGAGTAAACAAACAACAGGAAAAGGTCACTGATCTTGAAGAGTTTTAGTTTAGTGGGAGAAAACACACACATAGAAAACTTCAACATAATACACAGGGTAGGGTGTCCCTGGTGGCACGAGAGGTTAAGTCTCAGCACTATGAAGCTATCCATAGCCACTGCAGCAGGAGTTTGATCCCCAGCCAGGGAACTGACCCACATGGCACAGCAGACCTCTTCTGCCTCATCTGCTGCTCCCCTCAGCAGTGTACTTCAGTCTATTTGACAGTTTTGTTCCCCACTCTGTTTCTCGTGAATCCTCTCACCCCCCCACCCCCGCCCCATACCTCTGGCCTATGCCCCAGCTCTTATATTCATAAATAAATAAATATTTATATATATATATATATATATATATATATATATATATATAAAATACACAGGGTATTAGGAGACTCACTTCCCAAATTAGGCTTCAGGCATGCCTTCTGAGAGTGCCCATCACATGAACATGGCTTGAAGAGGGAAACTGGTAGAGAATCCAGTCACAGGCAACAGCAGAAGAGGTAGAGAACAAGCTGGGTTTATGAAGCACAACCAACAGAGTTTATAAACACACAATTTCATATTACTAATGACAACTTTAAAAATTTAATGAGTTAGTAGCTACCATAGTTGTAAAGAATCTATGTGCCTTTTCTTAATTCCCTTTAATAGTGTTTAAAGTATCAACTATGACTATAGGTTCTACATATCTCTATTAATTCTACATCATTAAATATCTCATTAGAGATTTGATGATAATAAACTTAACATGCACACAGAGAACCTACTATAGAAATCTCCAGTGTCTTACATGGGAGATTCCTTTCTAGGGCTTCCCTGTTGGCGCATCAGGTTAAGTCTCTGTACTATGAAGCTGCCCACAGCCACTGCAGCACGAGTTCGCTCCCCAGCCCGATTCCCCACATGGCACAGCAGACCGCTCCTACCTCACCCGCTGCTTCCCTCAGCAGTGTATTTCAGTAGGTCCGCCTGTTCTGCTCCCCACTCTGTCTCTCGTGAATCCTCTCACCGCCCCACACCTCTGGCTTACACCATGGTTCTTGTATGCATAAATAAATAAATCTTTATATATAAAAAAGATTCCTTTCTACTAAAAGAGACATGAAAGCTTTTTTGGTATTGCTTCCCTAAAGTGAGGCAAAAACATTTCAGCTTGCTCTTCAATGAAAGCAAAGGCAACAAGACACTGCCTTCCCAGGGGAACCTTTATGGTTGGGCCAGGCCACAGGGGCGCTCAGAAGTCAAGAGATGAGGGGGCCCATATCTATTTTGTGAAAGCTTTGAAAAAGAGGACAACGAACTGGGAAGTAGGTCACAGAACCCTCCTGTCCTCAGCACGTTCATCGGGATGCCTCCTGCTTTGCTGCAACCCCAGCGCAAGCCAAAGGGGGTTCTTTATCTATGGACTTTCAGGCCAAGGTGGAATTTTGTGTGACAGAGAACTATTAAATGAGTAAGATGTCCTCAGAGACTGGCCAAAAGCAATTGTTAATGCAAGAGATACTCAATTTGAGCTTGATGGTGAGAGAAGGTTTAAACTTACAAAGCAGGCATATAGAGTTGGCTCTATATCAAATTCAAAATGGGTCTACCCAAACAGAGGAAGAAGTCAATAATGTGTTACTTTGGGGGAGGAAGAAGGGAATGTAATGAAAACAGGACAGAGGGAAGCTTCCGACCTGGACAACACTGTACTTTTTCTCATGGGTCACGGCAACTGTGTCTTTTCTTTGTCATAGTTCATTGAACTGAGGATTTGTTTTGTATACTTTTTCTACATGTGGGTTATACATCATATTAAAGAGTCTTAAAAAATTAATATTGCTTGTGCAGACTTCAGTTCCTCTTCCTTAGTCAGAACCTTTGCTCTTAAGTATGTGTATAAGTTTCAGTTTTCGCAGCTAACAGGAACCTGGACTACGGTGCCTATTATGTTTTGGGTAAATAGTCTGCTTTCTAGGCAAAACAAAATGTTGTTTTAACTCTGGTAAGAGATAATGAAGGCCCAAACTGAGGCAGAGAACTGCAAAATATGAAAAAGGATAAATTCAAGAGAATTTCAATATATCCCTCATTGGACTTACTGACCAATCTAGAAGACATTAAAGTAAAATTTTCAAATAACTCCAATATTCAGATTTGAGGTACTATGTGACTGTTGATGCTTTCAACCAGGATAAAGAACATCTGGTATGCAATTTGTATTGCTCAGCCATGCTATCTGCTAAACTAGAATAGTGCATAAAGGCAAAAAATGATTTTTTTTTTCAAAGAAAGATTCCATTTTCCTGTATTTCTCCCTCAGTTGAGGAAAAAAAAAATGTTTAGACAGAACTTGCAGTGCTCCAGCCATGGCTATGGAATGCACAAAGGAAACTGTTTTGTTTTTTACTCTCATGCAGTCTAGATCAACATGCTAACACCAAGGCACAAGACTGATTCAAATATTAAACTAAAACACAGCAGAATTGGCTAGGATTGAATAAGGAGAGGAAAGGGAGGCAGTGGACAAATAATGACACCAAGATTGGATGTGAAATGTCTCCCACTAAAATTACTATTCTGTCTGAAGCCTAAAGCTCCAATATTAGAGATCCATTCCATGTTTAAGAGTTTCTTTCTCCCTGATATTTTCTTTGAAAGTTCAGAGTTTCATGAGAGTAATATGATGAGTCTATCTTACAATTTTGTATTTCACTGTAAAATGTGAGTTAGCATACTAACATAATTGTGGGAATTAGAATTAATTACTATATTTAGCATAATGCCAGAGATACAGCAAATGCTAACAATAATATATAATACATATGTCACATCCTGAGGTCAAACAGTAGTAATTACAAAAGATTTTACAATTTTGAACTTTCAGTTTATTGCCAGCGTTGTTAAATTGCTTTTGTGAGGCATATAAATTAAAGAGTAAACAACTGCCACCCTTTTGAAACCACTGGAGCCACCTCAGAAGTTAGAATCACCATCATTGTGCTAAACTGTACCTCATAAAAACATGTTGTGAACCTGTGTCTATTGAGAAGGCACACTGGGCTGATAAAAAGATAACTAAATAGATATCAGACTATTCTGTACACTCACAAACTGAGATCTACTGGACAAAATATCTCTACAGGGATCATTGATTCCTACAGAGACAGAATAAATTATATACCAATATTTTGGAGAGTAAAGCAGTGATTCTAAAACTTTGCTGCACATTAGAATTACCTGGGGAGCTTTTGAAAACCTCAATGTCAGGTAACAGCTTATACCAATTAAGTTGGAATGCCAAGGGCTAAGAGCTCGATATTAATATTTTTTAAGACACCCCACTGAATCTAATGGGCAGCAAAATTTGGGAATGACGGGAGTAACAGTTTTATATCTATCACATCTGTTTAGAACACTTAGAAGGTGCTCATTAAAAGTTTTGTCTGGGAAGGGAATGGGAATAATTCCTTGATCTCTTTCTCCTACCATCCATGACAAGCATGTGTCCCAGCCTATTTCCCTGAGAGCCCAACAATCTCCAATTACTGGAAAGAGAAGAAAAACAAAGTGAAGAAGATCAAGAAATGTTCTGATTTTATTATTATGTCAACAGACCACATGGCTTGTGTTCAAGACCCTGTTTGGGTAGTGGTAACATCTCCCTTGGTGTCCTCACCCTGGTGACCAGATTAATGTCAAGATAAGAGGCTCTAATCTTGCTAAATATTTAATGGCTCCCTGCAAACTCAGCCTGGACCCTGAGCAGTGGGAGAGACAAAATAGTAAATACAAGGACTCATCCTTTCCCTTTTGGTACATCTCAAGGGCCTAGCTTCCCCTCCAATCAACCACTTTCTGAGGATCACGAGTCACACTTTAGTTTTCTGTCTTCATTGGGCATGGAATTCTTTGTTTTGTTCTCATGAAACGCTAACAGTAGCTTCCCAGAAGATGCAGGGGGAGATTAGGGCTCTTCATTTCTGAAATCTCTTCCTTAGTTAATTAACTATGCATAACTCCTGTCATGAGAGCATATATATATACCTGGATATTTAACAAGGATATGCATAAACCGCTCACATATCTTCACATCTTTCTGACCTCTAAAGTAAAATCTTACAAGATCCACTGATACTCCACTGATCAACCCGAGACTGTACCAGAGATCTTAACCCTGAAGTGACCCTAACCCTTAAGAAGCAGGCTCTGGTTGAAAAGAAGATGAGCAAACTTTAAGTATCCATTCAAGCAAAGAGAGAAGATTATAGTATGCTTCACAGTATAAAAAATAATTTATTTACTGTTTCTTAACTACCTTTTTCTTGACACAAAAGACTAAGTCTAGTAAAATGCAATTACCTGCAATCATCATGCATATTCAATTCAGTAACTGTTTACTTAAAACTTCCTTTGGGCACATTGTTTTTAAAAAGTTTTTACATTGTAAAATTTATTTGAGTATGTTTGCAAAGGGGTTCTATCTGGACTTTGCTAGCCATACTATATACTCATGCAGGCCTTCATGCTAAATGTTGCCAACGAGAAACCCTTTCCAACTCAGGCTTCCCCATTCCAACTACACACAGGAAGGTAGATTCCCAATGTTTCAATTTCTCCAATTGGTAAGAAAAAAAAATCCTTATTTTTGATACTAAAAATATTACAGTTATAATGGCAAAGTAGTATGTTTCACTTTTATTGCTTATTAAAAGGACTTTAATGTGATTACTAAAAATTGCACAGGATGATTAATAAGAACTTCTCTTTGAACATGGCTGTTAAACACATATTCCTGCAAACTATGGTGACACATATTCACACACCTGACTTGTGGAAAATTCTGTTCTGGCCTGCTTTTATACTTAACTGCAGCAGATCTGAACAAGCAATTCACCAAACAGGGTATCTAGGAGGCCAATATACGTGCAAAAATGTTCATTATCACTTTTGATAAGACAAATGCAGATCAAAATCACAATGAGATATCATGTTATATGAATGAGAATGGCCCATATTAAAAAGATACCCACTTAGGGAGAGAAAGAGGATCACTTTATACTGTGAGAGGGAATGTAAACTGGAGCAATATGAAAGCTATCAAGATTTACCTTAGAAACCTAAAAATGAAAATACCACATGGCCATTCCTGGACCCAAAGGATAAGACAATCAAGTGAAAAAACTATATGCAATGTTTAATGCAACACTATTTGCAATAGCAAGGAGACAGAAGCAAGCTAAATGCTCACTGAAGGAAGACTGTATTAAGAAGATATGATAAATCCACACTATGGAATACTCTTCATAAAGAAAGAATAAATACTGCCATTTACAGCTAAATAAAAAGAGTTTGAAAGAATTATGTGTAGTAAAGCAAGTGAGAATGATAAATATTGCAAATTTATATAGTGGATGATTTACCAAAGTAAAATATTTTAAAAATTTAGTGGATAAATTACGTTAGGGGAAGGGATTAAGGGGTCAAAGACAATTAAGGAATGGTGGTAGGGAAAAACAAAATAAGATACAAAAAAAAAATCAATGATGTTTTGATAAAGGGGAAATAATTCCTCTCAAAACAGATGATTTCTACCTGCCAGTGTTTTGAGCCTGTGTTCATTTTTTGGCACCTGATATGAATAAAATCATTTTCTGATTCCAAAACTACTGAACACTTTAGTTCCTTTAAGAATTGGAGACTCCTAGTCCACATATTAAGTAAGAAAATAAATCTTTGCCCATTTTTAATATTTATCAAAGACCTAGTTAAAATCAGGCTGTCCTAAAATGGACATTTTAATCAATGAAGCACTTCCTAACCTCTGAAGCTGGTGTTCATTCACAAACTTGCTAACTATTGTTGCCAATGCATATGTATGCAACTTTGTTTTAGACCACTGCTAAATATTTAAACTTACTGAATGAATCCCCAAGGTGAGGGGGGAAAAATGCATGTGACCAATTTTCTGTCATTACCACAAAGCCTGAGACAGGGATTATTACAAAAGTGATCTCTCACAGGAGTGTCTCAGAAGCAGGCGAGGTTGGAAGAAAACATGAGAGGGCAGGAGGAAAGCCAGGTAAGGATGTGGTCTTGGGTCCCCACTGGAGCCTAGCGGCGGCCCGACCCATAAAGACACTGGAGCATTAATCCATCACAGGGCTGATCCAACCCTAAGGCAAGGGATCAGCCTTCCCTGACCCAAATGCCCCTCATCATTTGCCTTCCCCTTATTCACCCATCAGTCAAAATCATTACCCCCAGACTGTCAAGAGCATCTCCCTGGTGAGAGGGCAAGTCTTAGATGAAAGAGGCAGCTGTGGGCCATTAACAGCCACAGCAACTTAGGGTCCTCATACCGGATCAGTGAAGGGGGTCTGGGCTGGACAGCAATAACAGGCACTAGAACACATAACACTGATCACACTGGAGTGTGCATTTAAATTGGTATGTGAGAACATGAACATACACTCTTTTTTTTTAAATACATATATTTATTGTTATTTATGTCTTTTACATTTTGTATTCCCCTTGGTGGGTAGCCCACCACCAATTCACCCGTGATCCATCTCCATGGTCCCTTGTGTTCTTTTCTATTCCATTTTGTGCCCTTTTCCTTCCCTCCCCCCGCCTCCACACACCCCCTTCCCACCCCCACCCCCATTGATTGTCTCTCTCCTATTTGGTTTCCTTATAGTCCTGTTATAAGTGAAACCATTCAATATTTTTCAATTTCTTTCTAGCTTATTTCACTGAGTATGATGCCCTCTAATTCCATCCATGTCGCTGCAAATTGCATGTGTTTATCTTCTTTCCATGCTGAATAGTATTCCATTGTGTATATGTACCACATGTTCTGGATCCAATCATCTATTTTTGGACATCTGGGTTGCTTCCATACTTTTGCTATTGTGAACAGTGCCACAATGAACATACGGGTGCATGTATCCTTTCGGATTAGTGCTTTTGTGTCCTTTGGGTAAATTCCCAAAAGTGAGATTGCTGGGTCGTATGGAAGCTCCATGTTTAGCAGTTTGAGGAATCACCATACAGCTTTCCACAGTGGTTGGACCAGTTCACATTCCCACCAGCAGTGTAGAAGAGTTCCTTTTTCTCCATACCCTTTCCAACATTTGTTGTTGCCTGTATTTTTAATGTGTGCCATCCTCACAGGTGTGAGGTGGTATCTCATAGTGGTTTTGATTTGCATTTCCTTGATTATAAGTGATGTTGAACATTTTTTTTAAAGATTTTATTTATTTATACATACAAGCTGGGGTACAGGCCAGAGGTATGGGGCAGCGAGAGGGTTCACCAAGGACAGAGCAGGGAGCAGAACAGGCAGATCAGAAATACACTGCTGAGGGGAGCCACGGGTGAGACAGGAGAGGTCTGCCGCACCATGTGGGATTCTCCCCGGCCGGGCATCGAACTCACATTGCTGCTGCCGACAGCTCCACAGCGCAGCGCTTAACCGCTGCGCCACCAGGGAGGACCGATGTTGAGCATTTTTTCATGTATCTGTTGGCCATTTGCTTTTCTTCTTTGGAGAAGTGCCTTTTGAGCTCTTCTGCTCAGTTTTTTG
>PVIJ01005397.1:50533-104168 GCA_004024925.1 Scalopus aquaticus
TTTTGTTATCAGTCCTTTATCAGATGTATTGTGTGCAAAGATCTTTTCCCAGTTGGTAGGGTGTCTGTTAGTTTTGGTTAATGTCTCTTTTGCTGTACAGAAGCTTTTTATTTTGATGTAATCCCATCTGTTTATCTTGTCTTTCACTTCCTTCGCTTTGAGGGATGTGTCTTTCAAGATTTTGCTGAGATGTATGTCGATTCCTTACAGATTTAAATACCACATATAACTGTGAATCTTTGGACAAATCATTTGAGTTTCCTGTACCTCCATTCCACAAATAGAGGAGTAGCAGTAGGGGTAGCAGTAGCAATAATTACCTCCAACTGTTGACATGAGAATTAAATTAAGTAACATATGTAAAATGATCACAGTACAGGGTTTTATACATGTTAGTCGCTCTTGTTATTATCTCGGTCACTATTACTATTTTAAGCATCAGATTGAAGGCCTGACTTCCACACTAGTTGATGAATCAGATCAGAAAAATAAGAACAAACTCTCACATGTAAGAACTCACCTGACACTAACAGCAGATCTGGTGTCGGTAGAAGCACGGCATCCCCATCTACACGGTGACATTATTTTCTTGACATCAACTCACAGGGCATCGGCATCAGACAAGGCAGCTCTGTAATAGTAACAAAGTGAGTCAAAAAGACCAATTCATGATCTTGTCAGACCACAGACAAAAAAAGGTTACAGGACAAACTACAAGAAAACATACTCCTTTTCCAGTTAATATGAATAACAACTGTTTTTTCATCAACTATAGGGTTAACTTCACATTATTCATCCTTCTAAATAAGATTAATTAACAAATACAGTTAAATAAACTTCTGCTCCCTGACGACACTCCATGCAGAGCAAACTTCACTTCCTTGAACCTCCCTCAAAAATCAGTAGTCACAGCATGAATCCTATAATAAATCCTTCTTCACACCCTTCTGTTATAGAGCCTTATGGTTCTCCATAGGGTGTGGGCTCCCTCATTGTAACAAGTCAATTAATTAAACTTTCACTAGAGATGTAAAAGTTCTGGTGGTTCTTGTCCGGAATCACTTTGCCAAAGAGATGACTCATCCATATACTCTTAGTGCCTAAGATGTAATAGGAGTTTCATAGGAGCTTATTGGGAGAATAAATAAGCCCCAGACACAAGGTGGTTCCAAAGATCCTGACTGTGTTTAATGGCCGACACTGGATCATGTTCAGATTTAATCTGTACAATAATTGACAGGACGCACAAATGCCTCCTGAGCACAGAACAACAGAATTAGGCAAACTTAAGGCACACATTTAAATTCATAGTTGTGGGCATCTGCCCAGCAAGAGGTAATGAAAAGCAGTAGATCAAAGACTGGTAAAATTCTAAAACGACACACTTGTGAAGAACAGATTCTGCAAGAAACCACCACAAATCACGGAGTCATCATTATCTCGTGCGCTATCTCGTATCAAGCAGGCTGTCTAGCTGAGGCTTCCAGGTTGTCACGACACCCTTCAAAGTCTGGATAATTACCATCTCAGTACAATGCCAATATTTTTGTCTACAGTGGTAATCAGGGAAGAGGAAACTGATTTGGTGACTGGGAACCCCATGGTCTTTCTTCAGTAGTTACTTAAACAGGCAGCTGACAGAAAAAAAAAAAAAAAACTTGAGAAAGAGAAATACTATAAATGAGCTATAGAATACACCATTTTTGCAGCAATTGAAAGAAATTTTCATAAATGCACTGTTCAATGAGGCTGACCAACATTGTTGGAATGTGTAAGAGTTAGTCATTCTACCCACAAACTCACCTTTGAGGGCCCCATTGTGACTTCCTTCCCACCGCGTCTTTAGTGGAAGTCATAATGAGATCTACATTAAAGTTTGATTCCTACTAAGCTGATCCTGAAATTGTATCATTGGGACAATGTTTTAAAAAGAAATGATTCAGTTATGAGAACATATGAAAACTCATGCTATTTTTAAGGTAAGTATGTCATGAAGTTAACATTCTCATGGACGCTCACAGGTACATTTGGAAAATATTTTCTCGGAAATATATATGGAATATAGATGTAATGCCTAATTTATACTTTACTCTTAGATGTCATGGTTTTCACATGAATTCTGTGCATACTGTAATTTGAGACAATGGCAATATTACATTAGATATATATGCTCTTTATTAAAAAAAAACCTGATAAGATATTACAAAGAAAAAAACTGAAATAACTCATAAATCCAATATTCACATTTGTAATTAAGTTTGAGGTATTTTGTTACCAAATTTCCTTTGTGTATATATATATATTATTATTGATAATAGATTTATAATATATATTATTTTCTAAAATTGTCTGCGATAAATGCTACTTACAACCTACTTTTTACTTAATCATCGCACATAAACGTCTATGAAAACACTTTCACACCATTATTTTAACAAGTGTTTCCCCATTATAATAGGAATATTTTTGCTTACAATTTATTTTTTTTTTAAATTGGACTTCCAGAATGAACATGTTTCATAAATCAATGGCTTACCTTCTTTTAGAAACCACCCAAAGGCAACAAGAAGAATTCTTAATGCGGACACTATTTCTAATGAGAACAGAATTATCTCAATTTCTAACTACATGCAGGGGTGGTCAAAAGCAAATAAGTTAAGGAAATGGAGGTGGAAGAAACTTGGAATAAAAATTTGCAGTGAAATTTCCCTAATGGAGAAATTCGATAACACATAAAAGTGCTGTCAAAGTACATGTATAGAAACAAGAGGTTCAAACTAATGCTAAAAAAAAAATAACCTATTAGGGGCCTCCCTGGTGGTGTAGGTGTTAAGGCTCAGTGCTATCCTGCTATCACTGCTTGCTGCAGCCTGAGTTGTATCCCCACATATGGCACAGCAGACCTCTCCTGTCTCGCCCGGTACTCCCCTCAGCAGTATACTTCAGTTGATCTGCCTGTTTTGCTTCCCACTCTGTCTCTGGTGAATCTTCTCAACCTCCGCACCTCTGGCCTATACTCCAGCTCTTGTATGAATAAATTAAAAAAATGTTTAAAAAAATAACCTCTTGATATGGGAATGCAAGAACTTGGTTAAAACGGGCTTTGACTGTTTGGCTTAGTGAACTATAGCAGGCAGCCTATCAAAAAAAGAAAAGAAAAAGAAAGGAAAGAAATAAAACACTACAGAGCTACAGTTGAATGAAGCTGTCTGCTCTTTAACAATAGAGAGGATAAGAACATTTGAATTATGAACAGCAGTAAAACTGAACACTATCTTGACCCCCATCTGGCCCTCTCAAAGAAATTCTTGAAAAGAACTGATATAGAAAAAGTTTATTCAATACTGTAACAATATCAAAAATATATAATGTAGAATTCCATTTCTGGTCAAGATGGAGTAACAGAGACCACACTTATTGTCTCATCATAGTGAACCAAAAATTGGACAAAATGTGTAAAATAACGGCTTTCAAGACATTGGGCATCAAGCAGCAAAGAGCTAGGATATATAAGAGACAGGAAACCAGTTAGACAAGCCTGTATTTAATGCCTAGTTTACTGTGCTGAGAGAGGTTTCTGGGCATAGCACAGAGAGAAGAAACCCAGAAAGACACTAGCATATTCTGTAAGTTAAGGAGACAAAAGATGTGTTTCATGGAAACCAAAGAAGCTAGAGTACATGAGACAGAATCCTGGAGAGGAGATAGCTGCACAGTGAAAGAACTCCAGAGATCCGCGGAAAATCCGCTTGAGTATTCAGCTGAATACTAATCAGTGTATATGTATAAGGACACCAACAAGACTGAGGAAAGAGTCACCTAGACGGATTAGAGGTAGCCTTGCTTAGTGTCACAAAATCTAACAACAGTACCTGTTTATACAAGCTAGAATAAATGTCTCAAAACTCACAAGGCATTGTGTAGAACATACAAAATGTCCCTGCCTCCATAGAGAACGACTAAGAGAGGAACAAACACTGACCTGCCATCTGAGAAGCCTGCTACCTACCAAATCCTAAAAGCATGACTGAAAACATGAAACTGATAATGTCTAACCGATTAAAAAAATTACCAGGCGTGAAAAGAAAGAAAATATGACCTATAATAAAGAAAACAAAATAGTCACAGCCAATGCAGAATAGACATGTCTATCAGAATCTGCAGAGAAGGCCATTAAAATAATTGCTGTTACTGTGGACTGTCTATATGTTCAATGTAAAAACACGGAAAATATCAAGAATAACTAAATCAAACTAACAGAAATGAAAAGTGCCATGTCTAAGTGAAAAACATAGTGAATGGGAATCCTAGACCTGCCAACCATGGATCATTTACTGTCTATAGATGTTTACTTTCCCCAGTGTCATAAACATGGAATCAAAGAGTATGTAGCCTTTTGAGTATGGCTTTTTCCACTGAGCAAAATGCAGTTAAGATTCATCAATACTGTTACATGTTTATCAGTAGTTTATTCCTCTTATTCCTGAGTTAAATGTCACTGTACAGATGTACATAAGTTTTGTGGATATGTTCATCAGTTGAAAGGCATTCAGGTTGTTTCCAGTTTGTGCAACTATGAATTTAGCTACTATAAATGTTTATATAAAGATATTTGTGTAGACCTCTTTGTAGATCTTCATAGCTCTTGGGAAATAATTGTGAATGGAATTGCTGCACCATATGGTGTATGTATGTTTAACTTAATAAGGAACTGCCAAATTGTAATACAAAGCAGTTGCACTATTGGACATTCACAACGCTAATGAATGACAGAGCTAACTGTTCTGCATCCTAAACAAAATTTTTTATTCTAGTTAGTCTAGTGGATGTGCTTCTCCTTATGGTTTAAATTTGCATTTTTCAGGCCTCTTGGTGGCGCAGCAGTTAAGCACTGTGCTGTGGAGCTGTCGGCAGCAGCGATGTGAGTTCGATGCCCGGCCAGGGAGATTCCCACATGGCACAGCAGACCTCTCTTCCACCCCCCACCTGCTGCTCCCCTCAACAGTGTATTTCCATCGATCTGCCTGTTCTGCTCCCTGCTCTGTCTCTGGTGAACCCTCTTGCCGCCCCACACCTCTGGCCTGTACCCCAGCTTGTATGCATAAATAAATCTTAAAAAGAAAAAAAAACTTTACATTTTCCTACGATATTGAAAATGATATCAAATATGCTGAAATTATATATGATGTTGAATAAAGATACTGAAATATGGATGGTTTGTTTGCCATACATATCTCTTTGACCAACTATCTATTCAAACACTTCAGTTTTTCAATTGAATTTCTTTGTTTTCTAATTGTGAGGTGTGATAATTCATTATCATGTTTATTAAGACTTTAATCAGATATATGTCTTGCAAATATTTTTCCAAGTCTGTTTCTTTTTACTTGTTAACATCTTATATCACAGTAGAAGAGTGGGTTTTTAATTCTGATAAAGTCCAATTTATCACTATTTCCTTTTGTAGCTTATAATCTTCAAATCCTACTTTAAAAAAACTTTGTCTCACCCAATGCTACAAAGGTTATCCTACAATTTCAGTCCAAAACATGTACATCTCTAGCCCTTACATAACATTTACTAACCATTTGTAGACCATTCTTCAGTGTAGAGCAAAGTACTTTACATGACTATCTAGTGAAATGAGCATTATATGTTAAACGACAATCATTACTCTACTAACTAGCTTTAGCATCTTTATAAAAAGTTATCCATATTAGTTCTGTGAATCTATTTCTAGATTCTCAATTCTCATTTATTGATATATGTATATCCTTGAAAGAGTACCACACTGATTTTATAATTTCACTATATAAGAAGAATTAAAATCAGATAATATGAGTCTTTAAACTTTGCTTTTGTTCAAAGCAATTCTGGCCTTTCCATATAAATATTTTAATCAGTTGGTTTATCTCCATTCCTAAAATAGCTTGCTGAGATTCTAATCATAATTTCACTGAATCTATAGTTATTTTTTCAAAATTGACATGTTAACAAGAAATCCTCCAATCCATGAACATGGTTTATTAGCTTTTAATTTATGTCTCCTTTGACTTACATAATTGAAAACAATGTTTACAAATATTCCACACACATTGTTATTTGTACTTTTCATTTTTTAGTAGTAGTGAAAATATCATATTTAAATTTAAATTTCAAAATGTTCATTCCAAGTATATAGAACTAGAATTTATTTTATATTAACTTTGTATGATGTTACCATGATAAACTCATTTACTAGTTTTAATACCCTTTTTGTACATTCTTTCATATTTTCTAAGTGGTTAATAATGTCATGTCCAAATAAAGATGGTTTAATTTTTCTCCCAATAAGTGTGCCTTGTGTTATTTTTTTCTCCTGCTGCAGTGTACTAAGATCTACATTTTATTTTTAAATATTAGTAGTGATAGTGGGCATCTTGACCCACAGAGAAAATAATTAGCCTTTTACCATTAATATGATGTTGGAAGTAGCGATTTTTGCAGATTTCCTTTATTAGTTTGAATAAATTCCCATTAATTGCTGGGAGTATTGTTTTGTGAATACATGTGAATGCTGATTTTTTCCAAATACTTTTTTTGCACATGTTGAGATAGCTACATGATCTTTAGTCTCTTGTAGCCTATGTTCTTGCAGTAAACCCACTTGGTCAAGATGAATTTTCATTTTAATATATTGCTATTTTTAAAATTTGTTAAGAGTTTTTGAAAATACACTTATGAGATATATTGGCATCTTGCTTTCTTTAATATTTTTGTCTGTTTTTGGAATTAGGATGATGCTGAGGTAATAAAATGAGTTAATAAACCATCTTCTTCTACATCTAGAAGAGTATATATATACAATTAGTATTAGTTCTCCTTTAAATTAGGTAGAATTTTCCAGTGAAACCAATTGGACATGTACTCTTTGTTGGAAGCTTACCAGTTAATTCATTTCCTTTAATAGTTATAAAACTGTGTCTTAAGCCAAGACCCTAAGACGGTCCTCCAAATTTCCTTTCCTTGGTATAAATGTCTTATATAATCCCCTTAATTGTGGGTAGAACCCATGCATGACGAATACCATAGGAATGCTTAGGTTAGATTGTATAACAAAAGGGAGTTTATCTTAAGTGGACCTAAGCTAATTGGATGAGCTCACATAAACCAAAGGATTTTCTCTAGCAGGTGTTAAAAGATGAAAGCAGGGAGACTAGTTTGGAAGCAAGCAAACATCCATATTTTAAACTAGGGGAGACATATGTCAACATCTAGATGCTGAGAGAGCAGCAATCAGTCAACAGCTACTAGGGAAGTGTAGACCTCAAGTCATAGAACTGTAAGAAAATGATAGGGACTGTTTTAGTTAGAAATTAAAGATGTTATCTCTGAAGACATAACATTTGAAGTAATGCTTAAGTTATGAAATATTAAGAATTACCAAAAAAAATAATAGGAAGCAATCTTTACAAACAAAAAAATGATTTTGACACTGGGCACTTAAATGTGAGGCTAGAGGTTGATATCAGAAATGTGGACAGAAAGCCAGAAAATAGAGGTCAGTGAAGACGTTTGTTTGCATTTTATTCAGTGCAAAGCCACTGGAAGATTGTTAGAGGGGAAATGACATAATCCAATTTGTACATTAGAAAGGTCAGTTGAGCTGTTCTATATCTTACAATCTTTGCAGGGAAGCAAAGATTAATGCAGGGAGATTAATTGGGAGGGTATTTAAATTATATCACTAAGAGATGATGGAGGTTTGCAATCAGGATGATTTTGATGGCAATAATGAGTTTGCGAGACATGTTTAAATTACATTTAAAATATTTCAAATTAGAATCAATAAGACATTCACAGAAAAGATTTGGAATCTGGGAAAAGAAGGCAAATCAAGGATGATGGTGTAGACAGCTAAGTTGGCAATAGTGCTATTCCAAGGTTGGAAAAACATGATGGGAAACAGGTGGTATGTGAGGCAGATCTGTATCTCTAGGTTGGACATGGTGGGTTTGAGTCATCTATGAGTATCAAAACAAGCTTGGTCGATAAACCAGCTAGATAGAAACATTCAGAGTTCAAAAAAGAACTGGTTTGATGTAGATCAACCAGTAAGTAATATTTAAAACCACGAATATGGAGTGATCATTGAGAGAACATGAGACAGTGAAAGAGAGAAAAGAATAGGCTCAAGAGATGTTTTAATATTTAAAAGTGTAGTAGAAAGTAGAAAAGAATACAAAAGAGAACTAGAGAAGTCACTGTTGAAATAGGACAAAAACTGAATGAGTGGGATGTTACAGAAGCCTGGAAAAGCAGGTGTCTTCATAAGGAAGGAGCAGTCACTTCTGCCAAGTGATGCTGAGAAGTCAAGCAAGATGACGGTTATTTTCTAAGTAGAGATTTAGGCAAATACAATGCAGAGACACTCTCCTTAATCACCAGGTTATCTACTAACATAGCTAAAGTTTACATATAATGGATTTAAAAGTTGGTAGATAAAAATTAGTAATGTTAATTAAGTGGCTTGAAGTTAGGAAGGAGCCACTGCTATATTTGAAATGTAAATATTTCATTGGATTTTAGCTATAAGTAGGAAAGGTTTGGTGGGTTGAATCTGTCTATGAAATGTCTACTTTGGTGGACATACCAAGGGGAATTGGAAAACCCAACTTGTTTCAATTTACTCAATAAGAGTCAAAAAGCAGTTGGTCTCATGAGAGGAAGGACTATATGAGTGGCCCTTCTACTTTTAGCCTACAAAATATACATTTGATTACACTGCTATAAATTTTTAGAATAACCATTCATCTTATGGCCAGCATGACCCAAATCCTTCCTGAAAATATAGTAAATATTAATCTTTATTTCCTTTTTTATCTGCAAAGCATTTCATTTCTACAAAGGATGACAACAATAATAAACTTTATTCAATCTGGTAATCTGAAATGCTAGGTAAAGACCCACTCATTTAGGGAAATAAATCAGCTACTGTTTCCAGTTATGGAAACTAGAATATTATATCTGTACAGACTAATTCAATGAGTATGAAGGAAAAGTTAAGATATTAAGGTTAGTGAAGAAGAGATAAGGTTCAATGGACTGAAGGGCTAATAAAGGTTAGGGAAATGTTCAAATGTAAATATCAAGCAAAAAAGCCAAAAGGATAAGAAATGATAAGAGTGAAGTATGTATTAAATCAAAATTATGAAGACAGAGAGTTATTGGTGATGACCATGGAAGTGAATCATTAAAAAGATAGAGAGGGAAAAATTAGAGTTAACGATGTTAAGAAAATGAGAGACCTTGTGTTGAACACACCTAAGTGCATGCTGAAGTTCTCACAGAGATGACAGGAGTAGTCAGGCACTTGGTGAAGATATGAGATCAGCTCAGTGGAGGCAGCATGTGAATGAGGGATTGGAGAAAACATCTCTGCAGTCTGAAATTATATGATTTTCCAGATTAGATGGACCTAAATTAATAGAGTGTGGTGGCAATGGAGTAAAGGGTAGAGGCCAGGCATGAGTTCAATTCTAGGGTAGAATCAATAGCAGGACTAGCAAAATGCAAGGAAAGAGAAGGTAGATGATGAAATTTCTATCTCGGGAAACTGGACTCTTGGTGAGGCCATTAGTCAAGGCTGATACTTTATAACACAAACCAGAAATGCTCAGGTTCCTGCCCTTCTATCAAGCTTCACCACCACCAGGCCCCCCACTCCCTACCTCCCACCTGTGCAGCATATACACTCACACACCAGCACACTCATGGAGATTAGGAAATGAACCCTGAGTACAATCAGGTATCCTGGGCTTAAAAATAAATTTTTTTCAAGCATTTGTAAGTATGATTGCTAGGTCTAAGATACTAAACTATTGGCCAAGAGAATGATTCTCTCTAGAAAGGAAATGGGGTTGAGAAGGGAAGAAGGGAGGAATAGAGAGATGAAGAGGAGGTGACAGGATAGAGTTTTTAACAAAACAATTACAAAGGCTACAAGGAAGAAAAAAAATATTCACTTCAGAGCACAGAAAAAGAGGGTGAGATCAGAACTTGAAGCAGATGGTATAATACTAACAGATGGCAGAAAGAACAGAGAACTTCCTAAGTCCCATTTTTCTTTTGTCCTCTCTATCAAAGACCAAAAATGGAAGAACAAACAAGACAATGAAGAGATTAAAGCCCTATGACTAGGATTCGGTGCTCTAATGTATGAAAGTGTTGATTGTGAGTCCTTAGTGACCAAAAAAGGAAATCTGTTAAATGTAGGAAAGGAGGCTATTAGGCCAAATCATGTATTGGAAACGATTTTGAATGTGTGTTTGGAACTATTTAGTGTGGTATGCTAATAAAAAATAAAAACCACTAAGAATAGTGTGAATAAACCAACAAAAATGCCTCAATCATAACTGAAGTTTAAGTATTAATAACAAGGAGACTAGATAATTTTTTTTAAGATTTTTTTTTTTATTTATACATACAAGCTGGGGTACAGGCCAGAGGCGTGGGGTGGCGAGAGAGTTCACCAGAGACAGAGTGGGGAGCAGAACAGGCAGATCAGAAATACACTGCTGAGGGGAGCAGCGGGCGAGGCAGGAGAGGTCTGCCGCACCATGTGGGATTCTCCCCGGCCAGGCGACGAACTCGCATCACCACTGCCGACAGCTCCACAGTGCAGCGCCCAACCGCTGCACCACCGGGGAGGCCCGAGACTAGATAATTTTGATGTTGTTTCAACACAAGAAAGGAAGACGAACAGAGGAGGTGAGGTGACTGAGCTCAGAGAAGTGATTATGTGAATTGTTGATGAAGTTGCTTAAGAACTTCTTGGTCATGTTACCTGCCTGGAATTTCCCTGCAGTTGAGCTCACAATTAATGTAAATAAACAATGGGTTTTTTATTTCATGATGCCGTCTATCCTACTGTCAACACATTCTCTCCTAGAAGCTATCATAATGGACTTGCATACTGACCAACATTAAGTTTGTTTACCCAGCTTATTGGTACTGCAAAAGATCAAATGTATCCAGAAGGGCAATACAGATCTTCCAAGAACTCAAGTGTTTGTACAACATGCTCTCTTCATTAAAAGAAGTCTCTAACCATAGTTCTGGTCTCTGACTAAGATCAATTACATCTTCATGATATACCAAAAACTTAGACACTAAATGAAACTAAAGGAAAAAAATTAAAGACAAGAGATAAAATGCAGACTTATACAAGGATAAAGGTAACATACGAGTGACAGCAAAGAAATTAAGAACCTGAAAAACATACTAACAAGACAGAGAAAGTCAAAATCTAAGTGAACCACAGGTAAAGCAGGAAACAAATATATTCATGACATCAAATCTCAGAAGTCTGAGCAATGGTTATGCCTAAAAAGCAGTGATGCAGCTAGGGCTGGAAATACGAAGAGTAGTTGAACATCAGCATAAGAAGCATTTAGGTTTCCATACTCCCACCCCTCATTCTGCACTGGAAGACACTTCCCCTGCTCCACATAATGGGAAACTGAAGTTTCATTCCACAGGGAATGAAAATCAGAGGAACGTGGACATAGCAACAATCAGTTTTGCTAAAGATGGGAACACCAAATTGAAAATAGGAGAATGAGATGAAGTCTATACGGTAAATAGTAAAACCCTTGTCACAGTAAATAGTAAAACCCTGTCACCTTTTCTTTGCTTAGCTCCAAAAAACATTGAGGTTAATCTGACAACTTCTCAGACCAGAAATTGGAAGGTTCCTCTAAAAGGAAATTGAGCAAGACCGGACAAAAGAAACAAAAGCCAAACGACTTGGAATCCTCTGATCAAAGAAGTCAGTTTACCTTACATGGTCATCATGCAAACATGAAAAATTATCACAAAACTAATACAGCAGCGTATTTTGTACAGAGTATGGGAGAGTTAGAAATAGCGATTTTCTAGAGCAAGAAGCCTGCAAATAATATCTAAAACTAAAACTAAAAAAGTAAAATAAAGTATAGTGCAATAGAAATCTGAGTATGATGGTTCTACAGAGAAACAGAACTAACAGGATCAATGATGGATGGATGGATGGATGGACGGATGGACGGGGGGCGGGGGACGGACGGACATATTTGTTATAAGGAATTGACTCATACAATTATGGAAAATTAGAGGTGTCACCATCTGCCATCTGAAAACCGGATACACGGGAAAGGAGAGTAGAGAGAATAGCAGAGTATTTAAAGAAAGGCTAGTAATAAATATAATTAACAGCAAATACTTTCTGAATAGATAACTGTGCTAAACTTCCATGCATCACCTTGATTCCCCAGAATAAATCCTGGCAAATATGTTTCATTATCCTCACTCTATAGCTCAGGCGAGAGGAGGGGCTAGGATTGGAAATGAACAGAATTAGCTATATATTGATGGATACACCGAATAATTACGTCATTCTCTCTGGTTTTATATATAATTAACATTAGTCCATAAAGATAAAACTAGAGGGGAAAGTGATGACCTCAGGGCTCTGGGGGATTCAGTGTAAGAGTATAGTAAATTTAGCTACCTGTCTGGTCAATATTTATTACGCCTCCCTTTTAAGTACATTAGTCAAAACCCACTCAGCTAGACTCAGGACAAATTTCAGCTCTACAAAAGCTCATTTCTTGTTTATGGCCTATGTCCCACATGGTTTGATAAAGGAAACCAGGCTAACTAAGGGCCCTTATAAGGGCCCAGCTGAAACACAGCCTCTGAATGAACCCAGCAGGTGAGGCAGGACTGCAGAAGCTTAGATGGACTTCGGAAGTTTTTGCTCACATTTTGTCAGCCACAACTGGCCATGTCACCTTCCTCAAAAGAAAGGAGTTCAAGGAGTAAAGGCTCTGTTACACCAAAAAAGGCAGAAGAATTAAATACAGTAAGCACTGGTAAAATTTGCCTCCTTTATCAACCGAATCACAATATTTTAAATTCTATCTGGGAAAGTGCCTAACTTTAAATATCCAGCTTTCCAGACACTCAGGTATCTAGGAACGATGATGTGATATGAATCTGGCAAGTTAGATGTCAGTGGGAGTTTCCTCCATGAAAACCTGATAAAGGACACAGACTGATCATGCTTCCTCTGTATTCCATACTCTGAGGGCACTGCAATCATGAGGACAGTCATGAAGACTAAAGCTCTTTTAACTCCTGAAGACTTTAAATGAACTTATTATCTCCAGTCTACTTTACAGAGTTCTTGCTGTAGACAGAAAAGACATATGGGTTCATAAATACACATAGAATAGAAATTAATAGCTGGTGTGAGAGGGAGAGATGAAGAAGAAAACAAGGAGAAATGGAGGGCGGAAGGGAGAGAGGGAGAGAGATGAACCCAGTCTTTTGTTACTTGTTGTCAAACTCAATCTTAAATAATATACAAAGATTCCTCTAGACTCAAGAGAGAAGAGGACAAAAAGAGTCTCACCACTTTCCTTTTTAATTAAACAATTTAGTAACTCTAGTGAAAAAAACACTTACCACAATTTAACATGAAATTAAAAACACAAATATTTGGATAGTGGTAATTATTTGGTCATTTGGGGACAAGGTGTCCAGCAGTTGAGGGAGGGGGGCAGGAGATACAGCATGCACAGAACATTCTGTTTTCAGAACGATGGGGCAGTGGGAAGCAGCAGTCATGCCAGTGTCATAAAGAGATGATTTATACAGGATGATAGCAACATCTCACTAAACACACCCTGGACTATTGAATGGTGGCTTTGCATGTGGCACTCTGGTTTTGCAGCTTTTTGATGATTGAGTACATGTTCAATAGTCTCTCTGGTGTATCACTCTGATCAAGGCTGGGAGAAGTTTATCAAACTAAAATGATTAATTGCTGACCTTCCTAATAAGAATGCAATTTTCATGTATAATTCTTATCTGAAGATAGAATTCAGATTCTCATCAATGTCAGTGACCTTGGGAAAATGCTATCCCTTACAACGCAGCTTAATGTGGAAAGGAAGCCCAGAATCCAAGGTGAGATTTTTTTGCCCTTTTGTCCTCTTGACAACTAAAACCTACTAGGAACACAAAAATTATTTCAAAAGAACATTAAGCCATTTCTACAGACTAGTAGCAAACAACTGAAAACTCAAATCAGGAAAATAACTCTCTACTAGTCTCAAAAAAATAAAAGTAATGAGTAGTACATTTAATAATGGACATGTAAGACATGTACACTCAAACATCTTTAATTGCAAGAAGTTAAATATGAACCAAGTAAATGGGGAGATATTTCATGTTTATAGATCGGAGACTTGCTATTGTTAACATGTCATATTATTAATCTGTCGTTCTCCTCAAATTAACCTATACATTCACTACTCTCCCTATCAAATTCCCAGTAGGCTTCCTTGTAGTGGTTTACAAGATAACCCTAAAATTGCAATGAAAACGCCAAGGATTTAGAAGAGCCAAAACAACTATTAAGAGCAAAACCAAGTTGGAAGATTTATACTACCCAATTTCAGAATTTAATAGAAAATTGCCACCAAATTATAAATTGCACTTCATCAAAATCAAAAACACCTTTCAAAAGACATTAGGAGGGACCTCCCTGGTGGCACAGCAGGTTGGGCGCAGCACTGTGAGGCTGTCCAGAGCCACTACAGCAAGAGTTCGATGCCCGGTCAGGGAGATTCCCACATGGTGCAACAGACCTCTCCTGCCTCACCCGCTGCTCCCCTCAGCAGTATATTTCCGTCGATCTGCCTGTTCTGCTCCCCACTCTGTCTCTGGTGGGTCCTCTCACCACCCCACACCTGTGGCCTATACCCCAGCTTGTATGCATAAATAAATCTTTTTAAAAAAGACATTAGGAAACTGAAATAACAAACCATAGGCTAGAACAAAATATTTGTACATCACACATCTAAGAAAGAACTTAAATCCAAGATATATAAAGAACACTCAACCACCAAATAATAAGACAAATAATGCAATTTAAAGTGGGTACTGTACTTCAAAAGAAGATACATAACTAGAGACACAAAATGAAATTTATCCAAAGAAAACATCTAAATGGTTATTAAACACATGGAAAGATCATCAATGTCATCAGTTATGAGAGAAATGCAAATTAGTACCATAACAAGAAAGCTGTAATAAAATAAAAAACAACCGATAAATCCAAGTATTAGCAAAGATACGGAGAAACTATAATACTCATAACACCTATGTCCCAAAAGTCTTGTACGTGGACATTCATGGAGATATTACTCAAAATAACCAAAATGTCAGAAATAATCCAATCCATAAAAGAATGGATAAAAAGAACATAAAATAACTGTACAATGGAATATTTATTCAGCATTGAAAGGGAACAAACTACTGATACGAATGACAATGAATAAATGAATCTCAAAAGCATTATGAAATGAAAGAAGTCAGACATAAAAGACTTTACACTGTACGGCATCATTTATATAAAATTTCTTGAAAGGCAAATCTACAGAGAGAGAATGCACATCAGTGATTATCTAGAGCTGGGGACTCATTACAAACAAGTGCAGAAAGTTTTGGAATGGTGGAAATAGTCTAAAACTGGATTGTAATGATATCACCTCATTCCATTAGATGTATTTTATGATATGTGAATTATTATATTTCAATAAAACCATTTTGGAAGAAGAAAATGGAGGAAGAGGAAGAGGAGGAAAAGACCAAGGAACAATATATTTAAAGTTTGTGTGGAGGAAGGATTAAATTTACTTTGTGCTGTGCCAAAGAAAGAACTGGAACTAATGAATGAAAATGAAAAAAAGGTAGCTTTTATTTGATATAAGAAAAAACTTGCTCAACACCCAAGTCAAAAGAAATATCTTGAATAACAGTGTTCCTCCTTCCATGGGGCCTCCCTGGTGGCCTAGGGGTTAAGTCTCACCACTATCTCCTCTAGGGCCTGTGTTCGATGCCTGACCAGGCAGCTGACCTACATGGCGCAACAGACCTCTTCTGTCTCGCCCGTTGCTCCCCTCAGGAATGTATTTCAGTGGATCCACCTGCTCTGCTCCCTGCTCTGTCTCTGGTAAATCCTCTCACCCCTTGCACCTCTGGCCTACACCCTAGTTCTTCTACACATACATACACAAAAGCGTTCCTCATCTATGGAAAATTAGCATTCTCTATAAAGAATGTGATAAAATCTCATTTGGGAGAAAACAGAAGTAAATTATCATTACAATACTTTCCAAAGTGATGATTTTATACATCTGAACCTTGATGGTTATGTACATACATTTCCTGACTTGGGGATCCTAAACCTGTCTCCTATTTAAAGAAAAACCAATTTTAGAGGAAATGTCCTATTTCAATGAATTGTAGTAAATACAAACACTTCCCTTCCTTAATCCTACCTGATTCCACACAAAGAGCATGCCTAGCAACTCAGGTTTCAGACTAACAGGTAAAGTAAGACACTCTACCACTGATAAATCCTGGGTGATAAGTGAATGCACATGGAGCTTACAAAGGAAAACTGGTTAAATAACACTGGTCAACAGTGAGATCATAACTTACTTAAAAAGGCCCTAATCCATAGTATCTTGGTGTGCTGAACATGAATATAACCCGGAAAATTTCTTATTATCTCTTGTTTTGAAGATATTTCATTGAATTCATTTTATATGTTCACAGTGTAAATTTATCCAGTAGGACTGCAAAAACATCCTAAATCAGCCTAGAATGATGTACTATTGCATTGATTGCATAATAACACCATGCACACATCATCCAGAGTTGATTGCATCATTTACTGATGCAATGCAATACTACTGCCAAGCGGCTGCTGAAGTTAGCTGACATCAGCAGTGCACTATAGAAAGCCCTATCGGAAAGGTTGAGCATTGAAAATATTTCAGACTTCATGTGAGACAGTTTAAGCTATTGTTCCATAGAACTGTTATTTTATCCATTTAGGCACAATACAGAACAGTAATGCCTCCAAAGTGCGTTAATAGGGTGGACAATTTCTGCTCTATTTGTGGGGAAGTGACATTTGCCAACCAGAAGAAAAGTATCACTTCTCAAGTGAAGAAGGCTTACCATCTTGACTTGGGATGCAAGGTTGGTACCAAGATAAGCCTTGGGCCCCGCATATATGCTGTGCTACATGGACAACACAGCTCTCACAGTACTTAAATGGCAAAAGACTTTCAATGCCATTTGCAGTCCCCATGGTGTGGAGAGAGCCAAGCAACCACATAAAAGAATGTTACTTCTGCTGGGTTCCTCCTCTTTCTGGAGGAATAACGAAGCAAAAAAAGTTGAGAATATTCTACCCAAACATTCCGTCTGCATTGAGATGACCAGTTCAACAATTTGCTGCAGGGTGATGTAAAACAAGCATGGAATGCTTTCGCCTAGTGTCTACAAACTTTCTTGGCAATGTTAGGGCAGAAAACTACAAGGAACTAGTAGAAGACATGCTGATGCAGTGTCAGAAACTTGGCTGCAATATGTCTCTAAAAATCCACTTCCTTCATTCCCATCTGGATTTCTGCCCTGAAAACTGTGGTATGGTTAGTGATGAACATGATGAACATTTTCATCAAGATATCACATCAATGGAACAAAGATACCAGGGAAAATGGTCCACTACAATGCTGGCTGACTACTGCTGGACACTCCCCAGAGATGCTCCTGAACAGCTGTAAAAGAGACAAGCAAAGAAATCTAAGAAGTAGCCTATGACTTGATTTTTTACAGGTATTAATGTAGGCCTATTACTATTGGCATGCCTTTTGTGATGTAAACATGTAAACATCCATTTACTGCAGATTACAAAAAAAACTAGAGCCAAAATTAGAATTTGACTGTCATATTCGTGGTGAGCACATACAAATTGATAGGAAATGACTAATTTTATTTCAGTAATGTGACCTTTTTAAAAGTTTGTTGACCAGTGTAATTGACCTTTCTCTGAAATTCAAGGAAGAGTGGATTAGAATAAAAGACATAAATTTCTTGAGTGCCTCATATAAGAAAGCTGCTTTGGATGTTGCTTTAAATAACAGGTCCAGAAAATGAATTTTTTCAAGCTAAAGCATGTGTCCCTTTAAAATTTTATAACTGGGCCTCCCTGGTGGCGCAGCGGTTAAGTGCTGTGCTGTGGAGCTGTCGGCAGCGGCGACACGAGTTCGACGCCCGGCCAGGGAGAATCCCACATGGTGGGGCAGACCTCTCCTGCCTCGCCCGCTGCTCCCCTCAGCAGTGTATTTCTGATCTGCCTGTTCTGCTACCCGCTCTGTCTCTGGTGAACCCTCTCGCCGCCCCACGCCTCTGGCCTGTACCCCAGCTTGTATGTAAAAATAATAAAAAAATAAATCTAAAATTTTATAATTACAAAATTATAATGTGATTAAATTACTAAACTAAGAGTATCAAGTTAGGAAAGTAGTTTACATATTTGCAAGCAAAGAACAATAAGAAGTTGATTCACTGAAAAGCAGTAATGCAGGAGATCCAGTTTTTAATTTGGTTCAATTTAAGCTAATTTTGAGGATCTTCTGTAAAAACTAACCATAACATCAAGAATTTAAATTTTACATGAATCATTTAATTCTAATAAACCAACTATTTAAAAAAAGTCCCAAGTAAAGTATTCTAAGGCCCTGTCAAGGATCTCACAGTTCGGTGAAAATTAAAATACACAGTTATAACAACAAAACAAATTGACTTTTTTAATGAGATTAAAGGTTATAAGTTTAATGTTAGGAGTTTAGAAAATAAATCCTATCAATGAAAAATATGAGAGACCCAAGCAACTCCAAACTCAAGAAAATATTTTCAAATGTTTGTTCAAAGAATGTGGACAAAATTCAAATTTATTCAGATAAAAATAAAAGTCTTCTAATCTCACAGAACATTTATAATTAGAAGATACACCATGAAATATTTAGTCGTTTCAAGTTCAAGTCAGAAGAAATGTTTTTCGATCGAGTTTCTGGAACATAAACGACTCTGCTTTCTGGTGGGAAACATAAATGACTATATAAGTTGAATATAAAATTCATGAACATCTGGAAGCTTGCTAATTGCAGACAGAATGTCACATAAAACAAGAAATCAAAGAACTTCTTTCTGGCTCATATGTCTTTAGGAGGGAGAAATCACTTTCCTTGGCACACGTACACTGGCATAATTGACAAAATGTTGAGATGGCACATTTCACCATATGTGCTTCCTTGGATCTAATCAAGTCCCATGAACACTGGAGTTATAAACTCTCTACATTTGGTCTAGGGTCATATGCAGTAAATTCGTAAACTGGTGGTAATAAAAAAGGTAGAACACAAGTTTAAATACAGCAGACAGGAAACAGAACTGCCCTAACCAACAGTGATAAAGTCAATTCCTGACTTTAAAAAAACTACAATCTAAGTATATTGGAGATAAAGTCCCCAATATGCTGAAAGAAAGATCAGTTAGTTCCATCACAGTAGTCAATAGAACACATCCAGTCTAATGACCAATTTTAAATGGCCAAGAAAGGGTTTCCCCCTTAATTTAATCAGCATTTAAAAGCTAAGGCATTCTTTTTTTTTTTTTCAGTTTGGAAATTTTCTATAGGAATATTTGTTTTCTTTAAAAATAACATCTGACCATTCTCCCACAGCTACTTTGCTGATGCGTATAACAGCTCCATTTTTAAAGGGATAGGTGGTCTCCAGTTCACACAACCCCCACCATCCATTATCACCACTGCTCACACAACAAACTTAGGTATTCATTTCACCCACTAGGCCCTTTGAGGCATTTGAAGTATCTCCTACATAAAAAGAAGTTCTAAATCAAGAGTCACTGCTTTTATTCTACATCGGATGACCCAAATCTTCCTTGTCTCTGATACCCAAAGCTCATGACAGTCTCGCCCCTGCTTGCTGAGTGGCTATCTCGGCCACACCTCCTTCTGCGTCAGTTGGTGCATCTCTCTGTTAGGATTTTAGGGATGATAACCACACGCTTGTGTCTACACTCTCCCTCCTTTGAAACAAAGGCTATGGAGTCAGCGAGATAAATAGAAACGTCCACGTATTCCTGATAATGTTGAATTGACGAACAGAGTCTGGATCATTGGACAAACGGGCTCGCTGCTACATTCATCTTGATGTAAACAAAACCCCATCCCAAACTTCTCACCTGTCTGCCTCAGGGACAGAACTGCTCTCTGGGAGTGCTTCATGCTGCCACCTCTAAAAAAGGAAAACCCAGAATGAGTAAAATTGATGATGCCCCATGCCTTTGTCCTAATCCATCAACCTGGAGTCACTGCCTGAACCTGAGTTAGGAATAAGGAAGGATAGGGAAAGACAGTTTCCCATATGTTCCCTCCTGTGGATTAGAATGCATAACATTTCTGGAGATCTGAGAAGTAAGGAATAAATATCCCACATATATATATACAAATTCTTCTTCTATTTGGGTTAATTACCAAGAAAATGATCAACCAAGGGTTTGCCTCACCCCTCAGGGAGGGACAGGGCTTTCAGGACAGTCCACTCCCTAGTCCATAAGGCCCTTCTCCACGTACCAACCACTGACCCCTTGTGGCCAATTTAGCTTTTCCCCATTGAAGAATCTGAATTGGGTAAGAATAGTAACACCAAGTAGAAATTTCAACATTTTGTTGTACTATAGGCTAAAATCTTGTTTCTGATTCTAATTTGGGTCGAATCAAAAGGTTACACAATGTTCATCATAGCTCACAAGAGGTTACATGATGAAATAAAAAAAAAGCACAACTATTCTTCAGCTGTTAGTGCCAATAATAACATAAAAGTAACCTAACAGTGAATACAAATACTCTCCCATTATGAAGTTCTCAAGAAGAAATTTAGATTCATTGTTAAATCATCTGGTTTCTTAATCAAAGTCCAAGAATAAGTACATAAAGATTAGAATCTATTTTCTTCAAGTCGCTTCCATATTCTCCAGAAAAGGACTGACTCGTGGGGTGGTAGTAAAAGTTAAGTTTTATAAGAAATGTTTTGCAAGACACCAGAACCTAAATTCTTTACCTAGTACACACCACTTCTAAGAAAGTGCAAAGAGATAACAGGTCACAAAAATTTATTAGATTCCCAGTTAAAAAAAAAATACAAGTACTAGATTCAGAGTTATTATTCCCAGGAAAAATATTTTTAAAGCACGAAGCTTTCCCAAAGATGGTAGCAAAGGCCCAGTGTCATCTGAGCAAAGCAGCATGAGTGCAAAACATTGTTTCTCCTACACAAACTCGCAGTTGACCAAGATGACTTGGCCAGGGCCCAGAACCAGTGAAAGTCAGTCATACGGAAAATGTTTTTAATATGTGTGGAAAGGAATCCACTCCTGTGGTCTCTCGTCTCAGAGGGCGAGAGAAACTTCCAGGAAAGTTTTAATTTTTCAGTGGTCACCCAGTCAACACCTCTTGACGTCCTTTTGATCCCACTAAGCATAATTGAAACTTTAAGGGGCCTCCCTGGTGGCTCAGTGGTTAAGCACTGCTCTTGTGGAGCTGTCGGTAGCGGCAACTTGAATTCAACACCCAGCTGGGGAGATTACCACATGGCACGGCAGACCTCTCCTGCCTTGCCTGCTGCTTCCCTCAGCAATGTAATTTCCTTCGATCTGGCTATTCTGCTCCCCACTCTGTCTCTGGTGAACCCTCTCACCGCCCCACGTCTCTGGCCTGTAACCCAGCTTGCATGCATAAATAAATAAATCTTTGAAAAAAAAAAAGAAACTTTAAAATTTCTTTTTCCCTTTGAGTCTCAATTTCCTGGCCCCATTTTGGGCCCCAGAGCTGCATTTCAGGAGGAGTTTTGTCCAGGATGCATAGTCCACAGGCCCTATCACCACTTGCCCCAAAGTGTCCTAGGCCTTAAGATTTGCCTTATGGGAAAGTTGTCCCTATCACACCCAAATTGGTTTCCACTGGAGAAACACCCTCTACAGTCTCTTTCATTAGGTTTTGAATGCTCTAGATTTTGATCAACATCTCTTTGTGCTACATATTTTTCTGCAGCAGAGAGGAATGTCTCCTGTTTTATGTCTATTTGCTGTTTTCCCACTCCAAAAGGAATCACAATAGCAGAGCTTACTTTCACAGCAATCCCTTTCCTCCTATCCCACATGTATGGTGGTTCACAACACCTAAGTTCCTGCTTGGCTTTTCACTTCTCTTTGTTTTTTAGCTCAATGATTTGCTTTTTCAGACATAATTTTCTCCATATTTTACCTTGTTTGGTGTCCTATCATGAGATAAATATGGCCAGTGAGACCGTAGAATTGAGGCTACCAGACAGGGACAGAGGGAGGGGCTACAGCAAAGTGGGGAGGGGCTGCATGGACTGGGATAGAGGACACGCAGTGCCAGGTAACATACACCTGAACGACGGAACCTATACCTCTAACTAATACAGCAATACAATGTTGGAAACCAATGTTACCTCAAAAAAAATTAAGTGATTAATTAAAAGTTTTATACGTATATATATATATATGTTTGATGAGTTCTGGAGCATCAAAAACCATCCTCTATTCAAACAAACCTTGTCCACCTTCACTCCTGAGTTAAATCGTCCCAATTACTGTTCCAGTGTTCAACCCAGGCCAGATAACATCTATCATTGTCTTTCAAATGTAAATTATCTCCCATATGCTTTCCCTTCAAGCCCTTCTTTCATATGCATTCCCTTTAGCAGAGGCATATCTTAATATCTTTACCCCCACATATGTTAGCTGTATTACCTTCAAAGTCAGTATTTCCTTTTTTTAAGGATTATTTATTTTTCCTCCCTCAGGTAAAAATAATTGTTTTAATCCTTATTTATTTTTTCACAATATAGGATTCTCTCCTCAGTGCAGTCACCATAGTTTTCCCACCACCAAAGTGCCCACAATCCTCCACCACCCTCCACAGTGCTCCCCTTCCCCTCCCTACTCGGAGTGTCTCAGATCTATGGTCTGCTTTCAAGGGTCAGTCTTACAGTTTGTCTTTGTCTGATCCTTTGTTTAGCTTCTCTAGAGTCCACATATAAGTGAAACCATCCGGTATGTATCTTTCTTCTTCTAGTTGAATTTTTAAATCATTCCCTTCCTAATATATCCAAGTAATTTGCACCCACATGGTTCGTTCCCATTAAGAACTGCCTATTTACAAATTGAAGACACTGTCTTTTAAGAGTTTATAGCTCTGGGATCCCTCAGTGTAACAATTTCAATACACAATTGGTGATCCTGTCACTGTGCTACAATTATATTTCTTTAGGCTCCAATCACCCTCTCTAATCCTAGAATAACTGCAAAAATTTCCTCTTTTATAGTGCGACTTTTAAGAGCAATTAACTTGGGGCTTATTTTCTTTAATTTGTCATGTCTCGAAGATATGTCTGAGATGTCACAGTCAGATCTCTAAGATTTCAATCTTTCTCCTAAGAAAAATGTCTTTCCCTCTAAATTTAATTTGTCTATTCCACTTTTTTTCATTTTTCCCCAAATTCCTGTTCCAATAATAAAACCAACATTTTTAATCTAAGACATTCTTCTTGAAATCCAAATAAAATCACTCCAGAAAGAGAGTGCATAAAATACAATCTATACTAATTACCACTTTAGGCTTAGGATCCACTATAATTTTGTTGTCTTTTTGCATTATTCACTGCCTCCTAAGGGTATAAATATATCTTGCTCATCAGTAAATTTCTCCAACCTTCTAAGGGTAAAACTAGAATGTAGGACTCTGAAACAAACAAAAAAAAAAATCATGACAGTTAATATAATTGTAACTCAGAGCCAGGATGATTTCATGAAGTGGAAAGGGAGCAGAAAATTCTCAGTGCACAATCCGCTTGATTGTGAGATGTGAGCCCTTTCACAGTCCCTTCCCTTAGGGCTGGACGGCTGAATGCTTTTGCCATAAAACCGGAGAGGAACTTGGGGCAGCTGATCAACCAGCGCTTTTGTATGCCAGAATTCATAATAGTCATTTGTAGCTCACATGGACTTATCTGCCTTTGCAAGCCATCAAAAGACCTGACTGGGAAATGAAATAAAAGAACAATTATTACACCCACCAATGCTTAATTAGCATGTGTGCTGAAGCTCTACCTGTTTTAATGTGAGTCTTATCAAGGAGTGAAAGTTATCCTTTTTTTGGAGGACTAAGTAACTGACCTGTGATACCTATAATGTTAGCCTTCTATTCAACTAACTTAATAATGAATAATTGAGAAGATGTATGGGTTCATTTATACCCATTTCTGGAGTGATCAGAATGAAAGTGAATGTTGCTGAGAAAAATACATTGTTCCTTCCTAACCCTTTAAAATCCAAGTGATTAAAAATTTTCACCCAGTGAGTTAGACAAATTATTTCTTTATAAAAATAAATTCCCTCTCTTGTAAGGATTATCTTAAACTTTAAATGACATCTTTAGGGCCACCCTGGTGGCGCAGTGGTTAAGCGCTGCACTGTGCAGCGGTCGGCAGCGCCGACACGAGTTCAATACCCAGCCAGGGAGATTCCCACATGGCACAGCAGACCTCTCCTGCCTCGCCACTGCTCCCCTCAGCAGTGTATTTCTGTTGCTCTCCCTGTTCTGCTCCCCATTCTGTGTCTGGTGAACACTCTCACCACCCCACGCCTCTGGCCTGTAACCTGGCTTGTATGAATAAATAAATCTTTTTAAAAATGACATCTTTAAAAGTGAAATTTTTAGTTATTCATTGGGAGAAACTTGTAAACATAAAACTCAAAGATTAATGTCAATGATACACGTTAGAAATTCAACAAAAGAGTAAGAAAGGGGCAAATAACCTAATGGGAAAAAGCAGGCAAAGGATATGAATAGGGATTTCATAGAAATAGGAATAAATATGGTCAACACACTTAAGAGTTTCCCAGGCTCGTTAATAATCAGAAATTGACAGTCTAAGCCACAATAAGTCAACATTGTATATGCTGTAAATATGTATATGTTATATATGTATATCTTGTCATTAAACACAAATTTAGAAATCTAGCAACACAAGTAATAGAGAGAATAGGAATTAATAACTATTCCTAGGGAGTGATGAGCAACATGACAGAATAGAAAGTCCCAAGCCCATATCCTTCCACAGAAAATAATATTTGGTAGTCATCCCATTGAGAACCAAGTAGGAAGTCATAAAACCGCCAAAGAACCAAAGTGAAGATGCCTGGACTTGGCTATAACCCCACTTGTCTCCAACCTGCCATAAGTCCTTTCTTCTAAGAGATCTAAGAGGAGCCACACCCATCCATCCTCAAGGAGATCAGTGAGCTACAACAGAACACAGAAAGCTGCTAAATTAAATCTCAGGAAGACAAGACAAAAACAAATCAAGAAATTTAAGAAATAGAAACCATAAAAAAGAATCAAATCAAAGAGACACTGCCCTGAATGGAAGAAAATATTCACACAATATATAACTGATTGGGGATTAACATCAAAGACATATTTAAAAACTCTTATAACTCAACAATAGCAAAACAAATAATTAATAAATGATAGCAGATAAGAACAGACAATTCACCAAAGAGGATATCTACGTGGCTAAAAGACAAATTTAAAAAAATGTTCACTGTCACTTCTAATAAGAGAGATACAAATTAAAAATACAAAGAGCTATCACACCCAGAAAATACCACATATGAAAAAGAACTCCAACAACAAGTGTTGGAGAGGAGGCGGGAAAAAAAAGAAGGCCTATTACCTGTTGGTGGGAATGTTAAATGATGCATCCATTTAGGAAAGCAATCTGGTTTTGCCTTAAAAATACTAAAAATGGAAATATACTATGGCATAGCAATCCCACCCTTGGGCATGAATCTGCAGAACATGAAACCATCAACCAAAAGCCCATTTGTTCCAATGTTCATGGCACCATTATTTACAGTAGCTAAGACATGGAAGTGGCCCGAATGTCAATTAATGGATGACTGGATCAAGAGATGTGGTATACATACACACAGCACAAAGAACTACATAGCCATAGTAATTAAATGCAGTCATTTTCAACACAACAGAAGAAATCTGAGTGAATTATATGCGGCAAAGTCAGAATGATATAAACAAATACAGAATATTTCTATAATAGATAATTCAAAACACTTTGAACAACAGTGGACATCAACAAACATCCAAACCCATTTCACAAAGCACATATTGTCCTAATAACAAAGTCAGACAGGAGTACTGAAAAATAAAAAGTAAAATGAACTCAAAAGTAAATTATAAGTCAATATTCCTGATCAATAAAGATACAAAAATCCTCAATAAACTATTACCAACTTAAATTTAACAGTTCATTGAAAGGATCATACATCGTAATTAGGTGGGATTCATTCCTGGGGTGAAAAGATGGTCAATATACAAATGAATATAGATAGTACTCTAAATTAATAGAATAAAGGCTGACAAGCATATGTTTATCTCAGAAGACACAGAAAAAAAATTTGACAAAATTCAACGTTCATCATTAAAAACTCTCAAAAAGTCAGAGAACATACCTCAACATAATATAAACCATATATGACAAAACTATAGCTAACATCATACTTAATGTTGAAAAGCTGATAGGTTGTCCCATACTTATCAATGCCAGTCACTACAGTGCTAAAAGTCCTATTCAGAGCAATCAGGCAAGAAAAAGAAATCCAAATCAGAAAGGAAGAATGAAATTGTCTCTTTGCATATAACATGTTTTTATATACAAAGCAGATGGCCCTAGAAACTCCACCAAAATTGTTAGAATAAAATAATTCAAAAAATTGTAGAACAAAAAAATTAACATACAAAAATAAGTTGACAGCCCAGACACAACTCCATGTATATACTGTCAATTAATTTATGACAAAGCAGTCAAGACTATACAATGGGGAAGCCACATATAAAAGAATAAAACTAGACTACTATCTTAATTAAAGGCATAAACAAAAGACCAGAAAATGGAAAGTTACAACATTTAAACTTAAGAGAAAAGCTTATTACTGGTCTCAGCAATAATTTTTTGGATAAAACCAAAGCACAGACAACAAAAGCAAAAATAAACAAGCTGGACCTCATCAAACTAAAAAACTTCTGCATAGAGCAAAGAAAATCATTAACATTAAAGAGACAGCCTACAGAGAAAACACTTGGGAGAAAATATTTGCAAATACTATTACTGAAAAGGAGATAATATCCAAAATATATAAAGGACTCAATAGCAAGAAAACAAATAATCTAATTAAAATGGGCAAAGGAACTTAATATACATTTCTCAAAAGAACACCCACAAATGGTCAACAGTGTTGAGATATATGAAAAGGTTCCCAATATCATTAATACATCTACTAATACATAAGTAGATGTATAAAACCAAACTTTACCATAGTCTCATTAAAATAAACAAGAGTTAATTTCTGACAGCATTATTTCTGATCACAAAAGCATTACTGAACTTCTAAATCAAGATCCAAAATATTTTCAATATTAAGCAGTATCTCACATTCATTTTCAACCGATTTATTGCAGTTCAGGGTCACAGGTGGTTGGAGCCTATCTCCACCACTCAGGAGCAAGGCAGGAATCAGCCATGGACCCGAAGCCACTCCATTGTGGGGCACACTCAAAACAAACTCACACTCACTCTCACTGGTATCGTTTACACACCCATTGACCTAACCACATTTTGGGGATGTGGAAGGAAATTGCAATATCCTAAGAAATTCACACAGAGATGGGAGAAACATGCAAACTGATACACAGCAGCCCTAGGTTGGAATTCTTTTTTTAATATATTTAATCCTTATTTATTTTTTTTACAATATAGGATTTCTCCCCTCCGGTACAGTTACCATAGTTTCACCACCACCCTCTATTCTAAATCATAAATTAAAAATAGACAAGCAAGCACTAAAGATAGAAGTCACCAATGACTATTTTTAACATGGTTGTCTGAACACAAAAATAATATATACAGGCTGTTTAAAGATACTTTCTATTAATTCACATAGGTGTTGAAATTGATACCTTCAAAGGTAATCATTGCCTTGGTCTCTCTCCTTCATTTAATCCGTCAATATATTAATAAAGGCACATTTTAACCTATTTGTTCTTCTAAGAACCTTTGAAATTGAATATGTTTATACTCTTTGATTATGAGAACAGAATGGTAGTTACGAGAGAGAGAAAGGAATGAGAGGCAAGCTAACTGCACAGAGAAATTGACTTTTTGTGGGGATTATAATGAAGTACATACATGTCAAATTATAATACTGCACACATGAAATCTACATAAAATTATAAACTTATGCTTCTTCACTAAATTTTTTGAAGAAATTTTAATGTAAAACTCAAATAAAATCATTTTGCTCATCTCCTCTTATTATTTCTGCAATGTATTTATGACACCCTAATAATTAAACTTCAAATTCAAAAATATCTATATTTGACAGATATTTCCAAAGCTTGTATCATTACATGGACTACTTACAAAATATTTGTTTAAATTAAGATGCTTTAAAGTATAATTTCACACAATCTGAGGAAAAAGAGAAATATCATTTTGAAAGATTTACCTTAAAAAAGTCTTTTATGTAACAGTTTCCGTGTTTCCTTGACAACATTGTTGCTAAGAATGTCTCTTTGAAGCATGAAAGAATCTGTGGTAAATGATTGATGTCTATTTTTAAAAATAGAAAATGTGAATATGTCATGTGTGGTTAAAACACATCACTACAATCATACAGGTTGCCAATATACCAGTTAAAGTCAATAGAGATATTAAAATGTTTATTTTTAAAGAAATTAACCAACATGAAACTGAAAATTGGGTAGTAAATTCCAGAACAAGCAGATATACTAATGTCACATATATTTTAATGTAATTGATGTAGACCACATTTTCCAAGTGGTGACATAATTGTCTTAAACTGAACTAATCATTCATTGAAGCAGTCATTCATTGCTGAGCTGTGAACTACACTAGATGCTAAGGTTTAATTGATGAAGACTTCCTTGCAAGGTAATCACTGAACAGAGAAAGTAGCGCCTGTTCTCTGTGGTAAAGAGAATCAACATTCTGACTTCATCTCACACTTAACATATTAAGACACTTCAAAAGATCACTTAGTTCCTTCTCCTGCCATAGGGTGGGACTAACAACCATCTGTTTTCTAGGTAATTTCCCAAAAAGAATAGTTCTAGTGTTGTAACCTTATATTTAATCTAAAGTATATGGCTGATGTGTCATGTGAAGCCACAAAAAAATAAAGAACAGCTGATTTTCCAATTGTGGAAGAAGCAAATGTAGGAATAATACATTTTTTCCTTTAGATCCTTTTTTTAAGTATAGAAAAAATGCTTAATCCACTACAGCTGGATGTTCACATCAAAATAACTACCCTTTAACACACACTTTCCTATCACTAAGACCGATGAGCTGATCCTTACAATGTGCAGAGATAATCAATCCAAATTAGGAAGCAGAGTTGATGGACATTATCAGCAGGGATGAGAGATGACATTGGCCTAAAATCACCTCAAAGTGTAAATTGGTCAAAATGATATAGTGAATTCACACTTCAGTAACCCTTTCTGTGCCAGAGAGAAATGGGTAAAATGTAAAAAGAGGGGCGTCCCTGGTGGACTTGAGGTTAAGTCTCAGTGCTATCGCCATGATGACCCACTGCGATGGCTTGAGTTCTATCCCCTAATCCACATGGCGCAGCAGACCTCTCCTGTCTCACCCGCTGCTCCCCTCAGCAGTGTATTTCAGTCGATTCATATGTTCTGCTCCCCACTCTGCCTCTGGTGAATCCTCTCTGCCCCTGCAGCTCTGGCCAACACCCCAGTCCTTCTAAGGAAAAAATAAATAATATCTTTTTTTAAAAACGTAAAAAGAGAAAAAGTCAAGGATTTACAAATACTTTACAATCATCTCTCTCAATTTGAAGTGAAATGAAAGTCAAAATGATAAGCAGGAGTCAGAGGAGATTTTCTGTGCCATAAGTATTAAAGCAATCAATGGATGCTGGGAGTAAGAATAACTTTTAAAATCCTCCACAAAATATCAGGGTGTTGGATCTCTAGCCCTAATCTCCACGCAATTGTGAAAGAGAGCTATAACAAATTTGCTTTCATATGTTGCCAAGGCCTGTAGCTTAGGTTATGCTCTGGCTTTCTGTGGGAAAACCAAATTTTTCAAAGGTTTTTCAATAGGCAACTAAGGAACTTGGTTTGGAATAGAGTCATAAGAACAGTTCAAGGTAAGCACAAATCCTCTTCACAGAAAGTCTGAGTTCAGAAAACCATTCATCAGCACCCATGAAACCCAGGCTAACTTGTCAACTTGAAGGAGGGTAAAGTCCCACTCTTGTCACAGTTCTTGGGACAGTCACCTTCTTTGGCATGTACTCTACAATATCCATTTATACTTGTAATACTTTGATTCCTAGTGTCTTTGACTGGAACATCAATGACCTTTCCCATCTGCTCCTAGGCTCTATTCTATAATAAGGACTATCTGTTTTCTTAAGTAACACTTTCATTTGTTTTATTTAATACCACCGATAAATATAAACACAGTGCCAAATAGTCTTAATACAACTTTACAAATACTCATTTAAGTTTTAGGGGTCCTAAAGTTAGATGTAAGCACCACAGGCAGACTATAGGCAATCTAGAGTAGGATACATGAAAGGACCCTACATATTTGGAAGGTCCATGATTAACAGTTTTCACAAATATCTTGTTCTTTTAAAAAAAAAAAGATTTATTTATGCATACAAGCTGGGGTACAGGCCAGAGGCATGGGGCGGCAAGAGATTCACCAGAGACAGAGTGGGGAGCAGAACAGGCAGATCGACTGAATTACGCTGCTGAGGGGAGCAGTAGGCAAGGCAGGAGAGGTCTGCTGCGCCATGTGGGAATCTCTCCCACCGGGCGTTGAACTCGAGTTGCTGCTGCCTACAGCTCCACAGAGCAGAGCTTAGCCGCTGCGCCACCAAAGAGTCCCAGTTTTCACAAATTTCTTGTTAAGCATCCTCTGTGTGATGGCTGAAGAGTTATCACTAGAACCATAGGAAGATACTTTCATCTGCATTGAATCCCACAGTCATTCTAAAAGAAAAAAAGAAAACCTCTCTAGGTAAAGTTGTGAGTTCAGAAATTTTTCAAGATTTGTATATATAAAAGCAAGTAGGTAAATGATGCTATACAGATACAGACAGAAACACAGACATAGAAATATATATATATATATATATACACACACATACTTGAGATACATTAAAATAGATTTTATGTAGAGAGCTGTTTGTACATAGATGGGTAGAACCAAGCTGCCTTGAGGTCAACATGCTAGTAGACAACAGACTACATAACAGGACACTGATGTGCTAATGTCTGATTTGCCTCTTGCTATAAAATTTGCCTTTCACTTGCAAAACAAGGTATGATTCTGATAGCACTCTACAAGAACTCCAAGGTGAAAGCATTATTTGGCAACATAGAAGGAACCTTTAGTTCTATAATACTGGTCAACATTGAGATCATTACTGACTTAAAAAGGCCCTCATCTGTAGCATCTCGGTGTGCTGAACATGAATATAACCCTGAAAATTTTTTATTAGCTCTCGTTTTGAAGATATGTCATATAATTCATTTTATATGTTTCACCATGTAAATTTATCCCGTAGGACTGTAACAACATCCTAAATCAGCCTAGAATGATGTAATATTGCATCGCATTGCAAAATACCATCATGTACTTATCATCCAGAGTTGACTGCATCATTTTCTGATGCAATGCAATACTACTGCCAGGCGACTGCTGAAGTAAGCTGATGTCAGCAATGCACTAGATAAAGCCCTGTCGGAAAGGTTGAGCTTTGAAAATATTTCAGAATTTGTCTGCTTTGAGACCAATTCCACATGGTGAGGAACTTCCTGTTCCAGAACCTCCAGCAGAACATTCTCTTGATTCATCTGATGAGGACATGGGTGAGCCAACCTGTTCTTCTCCTGTTCCAGCAGCATGCAGTGATCCAGATTTTCACTGTGGTGCATCATCAACCCCACACAGACTAACACAGGAAGAACTAAATGACCTGGTTCATGATTTGGACTTATCCAAGAACAAGGCAGTATTGCTAGGATCAAGACTCCAACAATGGAATCTTCTAGAAGAAGATGTCACAATTCCTTTCTATCGAAAGTGCCACCAGCAGTTGAAGCCTTTCTTCAGAAAGGAAAGTACTCTGGTATTCTGTTCCGATACTGAGGGGCTCATGAATGCTTTAGAAATCACTCATGACCCACAAGAATGGAGACGATTTCTAGACTCTGCAAAACTGAGTCTTCAGGCTGTGCTTTTGCACAATGGAAACTGTCTTCCTTCTATTCCAGTAGCGCATGCTGTCTACATGAAAGAAACATATGATAACTTAAAGCAGCTACTGAATTCCATTGAGTGTAACAAGTACAGCTGGCACGTCTGTGGTGATTTGAAACTAGTTGCCCTTTTAATGGGACTGCAGCAGGGATATACAAAATACATGTGTTTCTTATGTGAGTGGGATAGCGGAGCAAGTGAATTGCACTACTTGAAGAAGGAATGGACTCGCAGACAAAATGTAGCAGTTGGAGAGAAGCCTATCCAGCACCCTGCTCTGGTCAAGGCTCACAAAATCCTGCTACCACTCCTTCACATCAAACCAGGTTTGATGAAGAATTTCGTGAAAGCCATGGACTGGACCTCGCCAGCTTTCCAATACCTGCATGAAAAACTTCCTTGACTCAGCGAAGCAAAGATTAAAGAGGGAGTTTTTGTGGGTCCTCAGATTCAAGAGCTCTTCAAAGATGACCAGCTCAACAATTTGTTGCAGGGTTATGAGAAACAAGCATGGAATGCTTTTCGCCTAGTGTCTACAAACTTTCTTGGCAATGTTAGGGCAGAAAACTACAAGGAACTAGTAGAAGACATGCTGATGCAGTGTCAGAAACTTGGCTGCAATATGTCTCTAAAAATCCACTTCCTTCATTCCCATCTGGATTTCTGCCCTGAAAACTGTGGTATGGTTAGTGATGAACATGATGAACATTTTCACCAAGATATCGCATCAATGGAACAAAGATACCAGGGAAAATGGTCCACTACAATGCTGGCTGACTACTGCTGGACACTCCCCAGAGATGCTCCTGAACAGCTGTACAAGAGACAAGCGAAGAAATCTAAGAAGTAGTCTGTGACTTGATTTTTTTATAGGTATTAACCGTAGGCCTATTACTATTGGCATGCATTTCATGATGTAAACATCCATTTATTGCAGATTACGAAAAAAACTAGAGCCAAAATTAAAATTTGACTGTCATGTTCATGTTGAGCACATACAAACTGATAGGAAATGACTAATTTTATTTCAGTAACATGACTTGTAAAAATTTGTTGACAAGCGTAATAAGTAACATTGTATCTCTTTTGCACTACTCATCTACACTTTATGCTTTTCTGAAGGAAAAGCTTGAGCTCCATAAAGAAAAAACCATTGTCTTCAGTCTTCCAAAGTATTTCTTCAGTAGTAATTGCTTTTATGGTAATTTCCCCTTGATTATTAACATATTTTATTGACAACACAGCTCTTCATAAATATACGTATTTCACATTGCAAAGTACTTAACACATAAACCATCTTGAAAGTATTTTCATTAGTTTGTACTGTCCTTACCAGTAATGAATGTTTCACTTCAGTCACTGTGCGTTAGTTATATTCTATTGTTGTACCGTGTGTTTCCCTGTCTGTCTAATATTGTCAACAAGATGCTCTATTTTGTAATGCTGAGTGCATTACATGATACTGAGCACTCAGCAAGTACACCCAATAACTGTCTTCATTACGTATACCAACTTCATTACAGAAATACTTCTGACAGCACCTCCCTGTTGGTGCAGCGGTTAAGCGCTGTGCTGTGGAGCTGTTGGCAGCAGCAACACGAGTTCAACATCCGGCTGGGGAGATTCCCACATGGCGCAGCAGACCTCTCCTGCCTCGCCTACTACTCCCCTCAGCAGTGTATTTCCAGCGATCTGCCTGTTCTGCTCCCCAGTCTGTCTCTGGTGAACCTCTGCCGCCCCATGCCTCTGGCCTGTACCCCAGCTTGTATCCATAAATAAACAAATCTTTAAAAAAAAAAAAGAAATACTTCTGACAGTCTATTCTCATTTCCTATTCATTCCTCCATGCAGACAACACATATTTATTGAGCGCACAGTATGTACAGGTTATAGAGAGTCACAGATGAACAAAGTCATAGATCATATGGACAAGACCATCTCATGGCCCCTGCCCTCACTGAGTTTACAGAGTACTTCTTAGGAGGAAATATGACCCAAGATCAATTTTTGTACTGATTTCCCTGCATTAATCACTTCCATTAAATAAATAAAATGACACTCCACTGTCATTAAAATAGAGAGATGATTGCCAAAATAGCCTGAGAGCTAAGATGAGCTCTCACGGCGTCCTAACCATGTCATCATTTGACAAGTTCTACAGGAATCCCCAGACTGTCATGGCTGTGTCTCTGACCTCAAAAAAAAACTTTCTTCCCTGGAAGAAAAGATGTCTTTGCTTGAAGCTACCAGCAGAAAGCCCAGGGGAGATGATAGTGCACTGGGTCCCTGGTGTGCCTGTCAGAATGCAATGGCAAGGTAAGGTCAAGACCTGCAGTGTCCATGACCCCATTCCTGGTAAATGCAGACAAGCCACTTGACAGTGACTAGGTGGAGGGCACGAATCCCCCAGAGGTACTTCTCCTAAAAAGCAGCTATGGGGGAACCATCCACATTCTAATTCAAAGACCTAGGTCAAAAATACACCAACGTTACTGTGGAAGAGGATAAAGAAGGGAAGTCACAGATGGCTGGGATCCTACAGATAGCTCTTCCCTAAAAGGACACTATTTTTAGTGGGTCTGTCAAAATAAATTCCATTATAAATACCTAATGTGGATGTTTCCTTTCAAGCTTTTGAATCTGAGGAGCCTTCCTAATCATATATTCACGCACAGTGTCAAGTTGCTCCAGTTGTTTTGTATCGGTAGCAACTGATGCTGTATCTCCTCTTAATTACAGTTCATGCACCCCCTCGGTGTGAGTAATGCCTAAAGCAGGTGGTGTCTCCTCCTATGAAGCAAGCGTTTGGCCAACCAGCATGACAGAGCCAACTTCTGAAGTGTGACAGGTACCCTTCAGTCTGGTTGCCTCTCTGTAACATAATTTCTTACCATGGCATTACTGAGATCATTGGCAGATGTCAGTCATCCCTCACCTCAGCTAGTACCATCTCATAAATATAGAAATATACTTCAACAACTAGGGAATTCCAGAGTTTAGTTACCAAAAAAATCATACTCATATCATTTTCTATTTATATGTGTTTAACATCAAACAGTAGAGTTTAATGTAAACCAAAGAAGTTAGTCTAAGATTCAAACACAGAGAAATGTCACTTAAACACTGCCCTTCCATTTATTAGCTGGTAAACATTTCCTTTAAGAGAGACTACTGTACAATCATTTTCTATTAATATCTTTTTCTATATTATCACAAACTATTTTTTCCCTTGGGTCAGTTCAAAATATTACTGTTCTTAGTGATTATCTTTTGAGGTGATCATCAGTATTAGTCACAAACACCAGTACTTATTACAGTAAAAGTTAAAAACCATTTGACGTTCCCTGCCATTTTTTAATATAGCAAGTGGAGCTACTGCATGCAATCATGGTCTAACAAGGTGCATGTATTGGACAATAGAATATTCTAATGGAATTAAATTTCCATTTTGTAAAAACAATACGAGTCAAGTTAGGAGAGATGAATGTTTAGAAACCATAAATAATCCTTTCAAACCATGACAGGCAATTTTACTTGCACACAAATGGATGATTTTTAAATGAACAGAGATTCGCTTTTTGGCAAGTACTTCATAAAAGATCTAGTTTACTATCAAAAACTATTCAATTGAATATAGAAATGCCTTTAAGTGTTCCCATCTCAGGAAATATTCCCAACAAATGAGAATACTTTCTTTGATGAAATGAAGCTTCCATATTTCAGTTCTCACAATTAACCATTTCGTATAAGTATACTCTCACACCAAAAATGTAGCCCATACAGATCAATGAAAAATGAGGAATAGAAATGCTGACAGAAGCAGCAACACTACATAGTAATCTGCAACTCATTTAACATCTCAGGTTCCAATTAAGTAGACAGAGAAGGCACTTATTCTCATTAGGAGGAAACACAGCTAAATAATGAAGATAAAAATAATTTACTCTTTGCTTTCTCATCTTTCTACCTTCCCACTCTTGAAAGACTCAACCTCATTGCACTTCTGTGTTCTTCATTTATTCCAGACTCTTCTATTAATTATCTAGTATGTATTGGGAATATCCCCTCCTCCAACATCTCTGTGTTAGGGATTTTCCTAAAGTGTAGACTTGAATGAACAAGAGCAACATGGTCTGGGAACCTCTCGTGGGATATAGATTCTAGCAGGGAAGATAGATACAAATAGAGCTGAAACTATTAACACAAAAAGTGCAATGAAAGGAAGGTACATGGCCTCATCTTAGCTCACCACAGCAGGGCTTGATGTAGTCAGGAATGAAAGATAAACTTTCTCTGAGGAAGTGACCCTTGAGTGGATACGTGAACTTGTTGGAAGGAGACAAATGTGGAAAGTCTAGGGAGTGTAGGGGAGGAATGATGAAGCATCCAAGCGGAAGGAAGGGTATGTACTGAGGTAGAACACTCAGGATAAAGCTTAATGAGCAAGCAGGCCAAAGCAGGGAGTGGGAAGAGTTCTTACTGGAAAGAGGTGGGATCTGACCCTACAGGGCCTTAAAATTTACATTAATTTATTCTAAGAACATTGAGTAGTCATCAAAAAACTTTCACGAGGAAGGATGAGGTGGCAATAATTGATATGAACACTCTAATTACAGTGTGAGTAACAGGTTAAGGGGAGTAAAGAAGAAAATAGAAAGAGGGGTGCATAGACACCAGTGATTCAGGAAAGAAGACAATAGCTTCACTAGAAGTGGAAGTAATAATGATCCAGATGTAGCTCCCAACTATCCGTGGGAAATATTTAAGTGGTAAAACTTACATAACTCAGGGATAGATTAGATAGAGGATATAAGGGATAACTGGAAGTAATGGGGTAACGCTAGCTTCCTGGTATTGGTAATGTGTGTAATATGGCAGCATTCATTGAGAAAGAAAAAAAGAAGGCAGGACAAGGTTTGATGAAGTCAGAGAATGGGGAGGTGAACAATTCAAAAGTTCACTAGGCCATGACTTTCAGACGAAATTGAGGAGAAGTTGTCAAGCAGACAAATGGAGAGATGATGTCCAGAGATAAGGTCTGGCAGGAACCATTTATTTGCAACTCTGCTCCACGCAGGGGAGAACTAAACCTTGAACATGGATTGTATTGCCAGGACAAGAGTCCAGAGGGGGAAAAGGAGCTTGCGAGGCAGCTTTGAGAAAACTCAAGATTTAGTGCCTTGACAGGTGAGAAACAGCTTGCAAAGTTGACTACTGTCTCTTTACCTGCCTTCTAAAAACCATGCAACTTAAAGGTGCAACCAGGAGAAAGGGGCATCATGGAAATCAAGAGAAAAGAGTATACAAAGAATAAACAGGACAATGGAAGTAATAATGACCCAGAATAGAAAGGTGAAGAGAGAATACACACTACAAGCTAGTGAAAGTTCAAGTAAGAGGAGTACTAATAAATATCTACTGGGGGGCCATTATAAAGAGCTTTATTGGTAGAGTAATATGGGATGGGTGTAAGCCAAACCACAGTACTTGGAAGAGTGACTGGGAGATCAAATTGAGACCCTTGAAAAGTCTGCTGTTCATGGCTTTGTGAACTCAAATTCATGCCTGCCCCTTCCAGCCCTGCTCTTTCTAGCTCTGCACAGGACCCTGACCAGCCTCCAGCTCCACCCCAGGGAGGGGTTCTCCACCACAGTACACTTCAGGGTCACACCTAACCTATTAATTCAGACTCTGCACCTGAACAAAGTTGGCCTTGGCTGATGTGCTGCTAGAACTAGAGACTCACTCTAATATGATGCCGAATACTCTGTCACTCAAATTTATACCACTGCCACAACTATCAGCAGGGACTAATACCTTCCGTGTAAATTGGTCCACTTTAAAATATAAATTGATAATGAAATGAAAATATATGTTGTCCATAGATGAAAAATTATCATTTATCATAAATGGAAGGTCACTAAAAATGAATTTTGAAATAGTGAGTTACAGGGTCCCTGGAACCTGGTCCTGTTTTGTTACCTTACCTTATGGTTGCATTAACCTGGTTCTTGTTTGTCTTGAAAACCACAAAACCCTGGCCAGTCGCTATCCTGCTTCTGAGCTGCCCAGCCCTGGCAATCAACCCCATAAACCCCATATACCCAGGCTCAGGGCAGTTGCCACCTCTCTCCTATTATGTGATCTGAATAAACACTCCTTGTTGGAAGAGTTGATTTTCTTTCCAAATTCCTTTTATCATATCAATGAAACCAGACAACAACTCGAATGAACAAAAGCAAAATACTAAGTTCTAGTTGGATACTTCAGCTCACTGAGGACTCTGCACCTGACACATACTTTAAACAGACAAAAGGGGACGGGTGCTGGCTACCAAGGGAGACGTCGAAAAATACATACCCCAAAGCAGAGTTCCGTGTTTTTATTAGGTGATGAGCCCATTCCTTGCACAAATTTTAAAAGTGGTGTTTTCAGTCCACAAGTTCACAGATGTAAAATAAATAAATGTGACCTTTCTTATTTTGCTCTCCACTAACCTATCTCACAATTGTCAGAACTACAGAAAATCTCTGCTTTAAAGGTAATCCATAAACTTAATATTTGCCAGTGCACAGTTATCCTTAGGGAGCAAATCTGAACAGCTGAAAATCATTTATAGAAAGTGGCGATTCATTCAAGAAACACTTAATGAGCATATATTGCTCTCGGTGCCAGAGTAAATGGCAGAAAATGAGACAAAGTCCTGGTAATCAGGGAGTTTGATACTTGAAGAGAATCAAAGGGAGGTGCATATGTAAATGAATCATGGGTCAAAAAAATATAACAATAAAGTTTAGAGAAGTATGAAGTTAACTGTTTACTCTTCTCTGCTGGAATGGAGGGGGACCTGGGCCGGTTGTCAGGAAGTCTTCAGAAGCACGATGTGCACACACTTTGCAGAGATCATACCTTACTCTCTGCTGAAAAGGTCTAACTTGCCTAGAGCTACTGGATATAGTTCTCATCAATTTCTTCTTAGGTATTATTTACATGCGGTTTATTTTATTCAGATCAAAGGACATGTCACATAGTGTAGTTTATTTTTCTCTCCTGGGAAGGTAGCTTAATTTCCAAGGATGCATGACCTTGCTGAAAGAGCACTGTACTGTGACTCAGGAAGCCCCTGAGTGTTGGTCTAGACCTTTCTTATGTACATCACCTCAGAAAACCACAATATTTCCATGACTCACTTTCTTTTCTTAGAGAATAAGGTTAACAAAAGTTGAAATGCACTTATTTAAAGTCACCTCAAATCTCTATTTTCTCTGTAACTCACCAGAAAAGAGAAAAATGCTTACCAGGGAAAATTTAATTAAAATTAAGTAGATTCTAAATTGCAAAATGATTATCAAGTAATTATGAAATGATATCAGACATATAACATGCAATATAGCCATCTCTGGAGAAAGAATTCAGCTAAGTGTTTTTCAGTTAATTTGGGGGAAGAAATTTATGTAATTATGTCTAGGGATTAAAAACATAGTATGTAAGTCTTTCCAAAAAGCAAGCTACATAAACAATGCATGGAATATATTGTTGTTTGTTATAAGAAGAAACAAACCTTCTTAATTGCACTGATTAAAAATGCATTGGGGGCCTCCCCGGTGGCGCAGCGGTTGGGTGCTGTACTGTGGAGCTGTCGGCGGCGGCGAAGCGGGTTCGACGCCCAGCCGGGGAGAGTCCCACGTGGCGCGGCAGACCTCTCCTGCCTTGCCCGCTGCTCCCCTCAGCAGTGTATTTATGATCTATCTGTTTTGCTCCCCACTCTGTTTCTGGTGAACCCTCTTGCCGCCCCATGCCTCTGGCCTGTACCCCAGCTTGTAGGTATAAATAAATAAATCTTTAAAAAAAAGAATTAGTCATATATCTCATTTAGATAAATAAAACACATTTTAAATAACCAGGATACTGGGTTCAAGGAGAAATGCTAAGCATCCACATTCCATCAAAGGCTCAGTTAAAATAACATATAAAATGACTAGAACAATAGGAATGCAAGGATTTGGCATGGTGATTAGCCCACCAGGATTTCTAGATTTCTAGGCACTAGAAAGCAGACTCAAGCGAGGCAAAGGTATAAATTCTAGCAGTGGTCTAAATGTGAAAGCAGAAGGCAACCAGGCCCTCGCCCCACAAACCTGGAAGACAAGCAAAGAGAAAAAATATTTCTCAGTCAACCTTTTATTCTCTTTAGACCGTCAGTGGACTGGGTGACACCCAGCCACAGAGGAGAGAGCAGTCTGCTTTGCTCAGTCTACAGGTCTATACATTCAAATGCTGTTTCATTTGGAAATATCCACATAGGCATACCCATAAATAAAGTTTACCAAATATTTAAGCACTCCATGTCCCAGGCAACTTGACATGTAAAATGAGCCATCACACTATTTAAGGAATCGCCAGGAAAACCCAAAGACTACAGAGGCAACAAAACCAAAGCCATCAGCGGAAACTTTAGGCCCTGACACTACAGCCACAGCAAAGAGTAAACATGGCCTAACACCTAGCCAGGTAAATGTGAACTATCCCACTAAAGACCTATATACCTCAGTCCGTTTACCCAACATATTATGGCTGGCTTTCAATAAAGAACTACAAACAGCAACATGGATGGAGCTAGACGGGATTATGCTCAGTGAAGTAAGTCAGAAGGAAAAAGAAAAATATTGAATGGTTTCATTTATAGAAGGAATATAGGGGAACCAAATAAGGGGTTAGGAAAAATAATAACAATGATAAATAAAAAAATAAAATATGCAACTTTAAATCAGAGACATTATCCAGGGGAGGGGAGGGAGAGGGAGTAAAACGGGAGCGAAGCGCACAGGGACTATGGCAATACCTCACAGGTGAATTGGTGATGGGAATTTTACGGGGACTACATGGACTGAGAGGAGAAAGCAAACATCGTACAAAATTGAATAATTATGTAAAATATATATAAATAACTTAATTGAAAAAATAATTACAGGCAAGTTAAGAGTCAAAACAAACAAACAAACAAAAACACCTCACAGCATGATGAGATAGCAGGTATCTGTACCAGAGGCAGATATGGCAGAGACTAAAATTATCAGACCAGGAATCTAAAATAACTATGATTAATATGCCAAGGGTTCTAGTGGACAACAGGCAAGAACAGATGGGTAATGAAAACAAAGAGATGTAAACTCTAACAAAAATCAAAAGGAAATGCTTGAAATAAAACATTGTAAGAAAAATGAAGAATGGCTTTGGTCAGTCCTACGGAAGACTGGACAAAGTCAAGGAAAAAAATATCATCAGTGAATATGAACATGTCAGGAGAAACCTCCAAACTTAAATGCAAAGAGAGAGAAGGAACTCCCTGGTGGCCTAAAGATTAAGTCTCAGCGCTATCATTGCGATCCTCGAACAGGGAACTAACCCACATGGCGCAGCAGACCTCTCCTGTCTCGTCTGCTGCTCCCCTCAGCAGTGCAATTCAATAAATGCATCTGTTCTGTTCCCCACTTTGTCTGTGGTGAATCCTGTCACCCCCCGCAGCTCTGGTCTACACCCCAGTTCTTGTATGCATAACTTAAAAAAAGAATTTTCCAAAATCACCGACAGGAACCAAACCATAAATTCAGGTTAGCGAACACCAAAAATAATAATAATAATAAAAACCATAAAACAAAAAACTACACCTAGGCAAGTCAAATTCAAATTGCAAAAAATATCAAATACCCAAAGAAAATGTGCAGAAAAACAAGCCAAAAAAATACTAGGAAAATTAAAACTATATAGAAGACACAAGAATCCAAAATGTAAATTAAATGATTTTGAAGAAGTGCAGAAGTGTAAGAAAAGATATTCCATCTGACCTTCATGCTACCTTCTCCCTCATGTGGGATGGAGTGATGGCATTAGATCCATGATGAAGGAAATGGAAACTTATATTAATGTAGCCCAAATGTAAAGGCAGAGGTAAAGCTGTTAGAAATTGAGTGATGAAAAGAGATGAAAAAAAAGTGATTTATGCATATTGGTAGAAGAACCAATACAAGTTTTTATAAATACTTTGATTTGTAATAAATGGAAAGAAAAGGGGAAAGAAGCAGGAATTGTAAATGGAAAATAAATTCTCATCCATAGGAATGCAGGTAATGTCAGTAACTACTCTCTGATGACCATGAATAAAAAAAAAGGTAGAAGCATATTTTTTAGAATAATGAAAGCAGTGACTAGAAAAACTAAAAACAGAAATAACTACCATTAGTTGGTGGTCACTGATGAACAGGGCTGGTAATAGAGTGGAATAAGGATTAAAAAAAAAACTCTATTTATTATTAATCTATTCTTCCTTTTTGTTTTTTTTTTATTTTTTAACAGAGATATGTTTCTCTGAAAAAAAAATAAAGCTTTAATGATTTTAAAAAGGAAGTTTTAAAATAAAATTCTGAACATTTAATATTATAAAAATCTTTTCATGAGAATCCCAGTGAAGGTGTTTTCAAATGGGTCTCATTCATCTAAGCTAGCAGCACAGAACCCTACCAGACAGGGTGACCCCCTTAGGTAGTTGGTCTTTTTACTAAAACTTCAAATACCCAAAGAAGATAAAATAAACTTGACATATCCCTTAGCACAATGCGTTCACTATTGAGTGAAAAAGTAGCTGCCTATAAAGTGGTGAGAGAAGCCATCCCACAGAGGAAACACTTCTCAACAAAGGACCCTAAGAGAGAGAGATTAACTCTGGATTCTGTCCATCAGGATGAATAAAAGCTAAGAAGGAAAAAAGAAACCTAGACAGATGCAGTATAAGGTTGCACCATGGATCGTTCTGCAACAGTAGACATAGTCATAATGCTTTAATCTGAGGAATGCAGAGTTTATAATTGCTGTGATAAGGACACGAGGACTTAGTGGGGATGCAGATTTGCCAATAGGAAAGAAAAAACTGAATTTAAATTTCAAGGACCCAGATTCAAGTTCATGATCTGTGTATCATGTAACTTTTCTGAAACTTAGTCTTATTTTCTGTCTGGATCTCCAATTCTATCTCTGCTAGAGCTAGTAAGTTTTTAAAAGGATAACATCAGTAACAACAAAGATCTCAACATATCTGCTAGTTTATTCCAATATGGTTGATGGAGTGATGGTTGGTTTTAGTTGTCAACTTGACTAGCCACAGGGTGTCCAGAGGAACTATTCCTGGGAGAGTATCCTGGGAGAGTACGTAAAGTGTTTCCAGACGAGATCAGCATTTGAACTGGTAGACTCAGTCAAGTAGATCGCCTTCCCCAGTGGGGTGAGGATTCCAGGATTCTTGTGAAGGCCTGAGCAGAATAACAGGCTGAAGAATTCCAACACATTTTCTCACATATCCTTAAGGAGTTTATAAGTTTAGGGATAGATAGGTAATTCTTTAAAAAAAATAGATAGTAGATAGATAGATAGATAGATAGATAGATAGATAGATAGATAGATAAACATCATTGTTCATTTTTGTACAATGTCTGATTTCTCCTGTCAGTAGCCCCATAAAATTCCCACCACCAAGGCGCTCCTCCTGCCCCTGTTTTAATCCCTCTCCCTCCCTGTCCCCTCCCCTGCTGAACGTCTCCAATTTATAGTTGCCTGGATAGGTAATTCTGATTCAGAGAAATATAATGCACGGAAGGGAGAAACAATCAACATTATGAAATAGTTGGCAACAGATTTTGTAAAGGAAAAGCATAAATGCAGCTTTTGGCTTAGGTTTATTTAACAGAAATAAAATGCTTTCCAGTATCTCGAGGAAAGATGTGCCACTCCACAGGACACTGAGAACACACTTGAGATAGAGAAACAGGTTACAAGCAAAGGATTTCGGTTCCTCTGACCTCCAATATCAGGTGCCTCAAGAAAACAATTTCAAGATTAATGAATTTTAAAGCAAAAGCATTAGTGTCATGTTAAGTATAGGCAAGGTTATGTTGCAGGAAAGAGGAAGCTCCCCAATTTTAGTGGTACAATTTAATAAAGGCTTATTTCTCTCATGAAGTGCACATGGGTCTGGGTGATTTTCCAGGTTCTGTCTTTCCTGTGGTAGCTCAGCAATCAGGCCGCTTTCATCTCACATCTCCATGATCAGCCTTATGGAGAAAAATACAGGTGGAAACTCTTACCTGGACATTTCAACGCCATAGCCCAAGAGCAACTCAGACCGCCTTCACTCATAACCCATTTGCATAATTAATATCTAGCCCTCCCCCGCCCCAGCCAAAGGAAGCTGCACTGACCAACGTTTCTATAAGGACAGAAAAAGCAGATAATAATGAGCACCATAAAGTTTAAATGAACAAGCACCAATCCCTACTGATCTGCTTACATCTTCTCTGGGAATTATTCTATAATAGAAGTGAAAAAAATAGAAGTATGTGGCCTAAAGTGAGGTCTAACTAGTTAACTTTAGAGAAAAGGTCTTGGGAAGAGCTTGCACTGGAGAACCCAACAGAATAAGGGCATCATGAATAATGAAGATATAATGCTCTTTCACTGATAGGACCGTGAGCCACAGAACTCAATCAAATGCTCCTAACTACCACTCCCCCCCCACCCCCGCCACGCTGCATCTCCTCTTTATCACTATGTTGGGGGAACTTGTTCAAGAGCTGCTGAAGCTTGTGCATTGAGGGCTCACAACACAATGCTTCTATCAAGGAGGATCTAGTCCTCTCAGGGTAAATAAAAAGTCAGCAAAAACAAAAGGAGGAGTTGAAAAGGAGGATGATGCAGCTTTGGACAAGTGAAGTTTGAGAGCACCAGAAAACACAAAGAAGATTTTACAGAATTTTTCAACTACAGTACTTGCTGTACTTGCCAGATTCCTCTAGACTACAGCATGTCTCTGAGGATGACACGTCAAGGAATACAAATGACAGGTATGGTGACTGCCATTTAGATGGTGTGTTTATTTTTGAATGTTTGGCTAGAAGTTTGCTTCAGTATGTGCAGCTGATAAAGAAGACAATTTGGGGCTTCTGTGGGGGATGTTCTGGGCTGTTTGTATATTTTGTATTTGAGTACTGGTAGTTTTTAATGCCAGCTTTTGATTCGAGGTCATTTATTTATACTGACAGCAGTAACACTTCAAGCTATGGGGATATACAGAAAAGGTTACAGATTATACCACTAAATTCCCTCCTGACTCTAAAGGCCTAAGTGTGTTCCCTTTAGGCTTGGCTTTTAACTTCTTTCCCAGAGGCAGACATTCTTTTCTAAAAAAGTCCTTTCTTCCAAAAAAAAAAAAAAAAGCTACTTTCCTAGAAGTGGACTTTTGCAGTAATAGAGGACTATTGCCCTCAAGTTCAGAAATCTAGCCCTTAGTCCCAGAGACAATTCCCTTGCTTGGTATGGAAAATTGAACAAAATTAGGCATGAGGGAGAACGATCTAGTGCAACCCAAAATATCCTCCTAGTCACAGTGCTGCTGAGCACAGCTCCTGCCTTTTTTATATTCAACAGGGAAGTAGAAGTTACAAATCAAATCATTCTGTGTTCTACTTGATTTATCATTAAAGAAGTTCTTTGGCCTTCACGAGGCCTCAACTTCTTCACCAGTGAATTAAGACCAGTGAATGTGATGTTCTCCCTGGATGCTTACAATAATAAAAATCTATAAATCTGTGATAGGGGGCTGCCTAGAGGAGCATGTGGATTAATTGCAAAGCTTCTATTCTCCTGTAGATCAACATAAACAAAGCTTATATTTTCCACTTGAGAATAAGGTGTCCAGATTCCTGGAGTGACAGTGGTGATCTTAAGGGATCTGGGGACACAGGACACTCCTGGAAAATCTGTGCTTTGCATGAGCCTGGAAAATGGCCTCCAGGGTTTCCTAGAAGAAGTACAGAAACAGTCTTGGGAAGGCCTGGTGCCTCCTCGTTGTAACAAGGTCATGACCACTGGAACTTTAGGGCACAGGATACTTCAAGGAGCCCTGAATCATTTCCGTCCTTCTCAAGGCAATAATTGGAGCAGAGCTGACCTCAGGCAGAGGCAAAAATTGAGAACCCTATCATATCCACTGCACTAGACGTTATGTCCTCATTCTACTATTTTGTTTTCTATTTACTATAACAAACACAATTTTCCAAGGGATTCACTGCCCAGTTGCCCCCCATACTAGAGCTTCACATTGCATATCTACAGATCTTGCCACATTAGGATTCCAAAACTTGTAAAGCACACTTCAGATCTTGTAAGTTAGCCTGAGTTCTTCCTTAAACCTACTCTGAAAACTCTAGTAGGTTAAAGAACTGCTGCTACAACAAACTCCAAATCTCTTACTCCATTCAGCACGAGCTCATTAGCAAGTAAATTCAAGGCCTGACAGATTATTGCCTTTAGACAAATGACCTTATTAACCAGAAGAGCTAAAAACATATTTGGTAGGCACTGAGCATTTCCTTCTGGAAGCTTCTACATAACCTGTTGATATAAAGTAATAGCTTTCTCCTCAACTGTTTACATGTTATTGCTGGTAAATCTCATTAGCCAGTCAATGAACATGCTACATTATTAAAACAAATAACCTGAGCTAAACAAAACAACTATATGTTGCATAGAGGCTCCCTTTTTTAGAACTGGGTATTTTTTTTTCTTTTTTTTTAAAGATTTATTTATTTATGCATACAAGCTGGGGTACAGGCCAGAGGAGTGGGGTGACAAGAAGCTTCACCAGAGACAGAGTGGGGAGCAGAATAGGCAGATCGACAGAAATGCACTTGTGAGGGGAGCAGCGGGCGAGGCAGGAGAGGTCTGCTGCACCAAGTGGGATTCTCCCCAGCTGGGCGTCAAACACGTGTCACAGCTGCTGACAGTTCCACAGCACAGCGCCTAACCGCTGCATGACCAGGGAGACCCAGAACTGGATATTTTCAATTAACAGAAATATTGTTTGCTCCTATGCCTTGCTCATCTGTAAAAAATTGCTTCTTTATTCCCTATTTTGGACTTGTTCATCAAATTTCAGAGAATGTCCATTAGATGATTTGCTTGGTTACTGCTTATGGAACACATCAGTATTAACTTTGCTACTTTGCATTTTCTTCATTCATTCAGCCAACATTCACCAAGCACTTCCTTGGACTGAGTTTTGGGTAACTCTTCCCTCAGCAATGTAATCACCTTCTCACTTGTCCACCCACAGTAACCTTGAACCTTCCAAACTGTTTCACACGGAAGCATGAGGTTGATGCTTCCCAAAGTTCTTCAGATAAAGACTAAAATGCTTCTCTTATCTGCAAGTCTCCTCAAAGTCTCTTATTTAGCATCTTTCAGAACTATATCTCCCCTCATTTGCTGTATTTCAGTCATAACACTGTCCCTTCTTGCCAAATGTCCTCCTACCTCCTGGTCTTTGAAAATGTTATCTGTTCTGCCTGAAACAACCTTCCATCCACTGTTCTGAATCAATTCCTAATCATCTTTCAAGTCTCAGTTCAAGTGCCACTTCATTAGCAAACTCTGAGCTGACCTTTCTCAACAGTTCAATTATCCCCACTAATTCTGGCAGCACATCACTCCCTCCCTGGGTATAAATGATCATATTTGTAATTCTAAATTTCTCTCGGAGTAACTTCTTATCTTTCTCCCCTGCCAGACTAAAAACTTTGAAAGTCAGGATCACTATTTTATCTCCACAAACACACATAGTGATTGACACGTAATCAGCTCTCAATAAATATTTACTGATTGAATAAACAATAAATATTGAAATGTTTGAGACCGCTATACAATTCAAGAAAGGAAAAGCAAAACTCTACACAAAAGAGCAGACTGAGTGTGGTGGAAACCCAGTACTTGTGGCTGCACAAAGACCTCTGCACATTACCCATTTCAACAGTTCTCCTCTTTGCTAACCTGTACCTTACTGCTTCAAATACAAAACTGATTTTTCCCTGTGTCCCTTCTTCTAGCATGTACACTTGTGGCATCCAACACATATACCAATGGGAAACTGGGAAGATAGATTTGAAGGTCATGAGGCTCTTCTAGCAAAAACAGTTGTGGAGGGATTTGATATTCCACAGACTCCTGCCTTTGTGGGTATTGAGAAGCACAAAGATGCAACAGTGAGGTTGCTAAAAGATGGGGTTCAGAGGAGTCCACATATTTCTCTTAGCAGTTATCACTTCTGACTCAAAGTCCTTCTCTGAAAATGGCTTACTAGCACTACCACAAACTACATAAGCAAATTAATCCCTTTTCAGCTTCAACTAGCTAGATTACTTACACTGATACCCTTGAAGAAAATATTTGCAATGTGTACTTAGCAAACAAAAGATTTTCATATAAAGAGCTCACACATATCTAATTCATACATACAAACAACCTAGAAATATATGAATAGTCAATTCACAGAAGCACAAAGACCAATACACACGTGAAAGTATGCTCAATGTTATGTATAATCAGGGAAATATTTATTAAAACAACATTCCTTTTCTATTCATGAGACTGACAAATACATAAATACTGAAACATTCAGTATTAACAGAAATACAAGAAAATCGGTGTTTTTGTTAATTATAACAAAGGAGAAAGGGTCTATAAATATTTAGGCATCTTCATTAACATGCAATACAAAAATACATACTATCATTAATATTCAAAATTGTTCTGGAAGTCCTAAACAATGTGTTAAAATTAGAAAAAAGAATAATAACTTTCAATATTGTACAAATAATTTCAATATGTTTCACTTGCATATAATTTTCTACCTAGAAATGCCAGAACTATCAAGTATTATAATTAGCAAAAGTTTAGTGAGCCAAATACATAAGCTAAATATGAAAAAAATCAACCTTTCTTATATTTCAGTAATAATTAGAAATGATAATGAAAAACACCATATCCAAAAGCATTACAAGTCACTACAATACAAAGAACATAATAGAAGAAGAAATGTGTAAGGCATTAGGAAAACGTACATTAAGAAGAAATCCTGGGTAAATATCACAAAGGTGAAAATATGTCTTAATGTTTACTGATCAGTGTTTGTAATAACAAAAAACAAAAATAAAATTGGAAGTAGATGTTTATAAGTAGGAAATACAGTTTTACTTTACTGGCATATATCAACACAAATAATCTTCTTAAAAACACACACACACACACACACGTACTTTGGTGGTGTGAGTGCTATGGTAACATCACCAGTGCTACCACAGTAAAAATTAAAAAATAAAGAGATAACAGAGAGCTTGGTCTTTCTCACTACCTGCCATGTGAAACCACCGTGAGGAGGCAGCCAGCTCCAAGGAGGGAAGAGCGTTCTCACCAGAGACCAACCATGCCTGCACACAGATCTTAGACCTCCTGCCTCCTGGAAATAAATTACTGTTGTTTAAGAAAAAATATATATTATTTAAAACAGTGACATAGGAATTTATAGAAAAAGAGCATAAAATAAAAGCTGCCAAAGACTGGGAGGCAGGAAAAATGGGGAGATACTGGTCACAGGGTAAAATCTCCCAGTTATGAGTAAGTTTCAGGGCTCTGTTTTACAACCTGGTGGTTATAGTTAAGAACACAGCTTGTATGCTTGAAAGTTGCTTAGTGAACAGATCTTACATGTTCTGACCACAAAAAAGAAATGGTAATTATGTGTCGTGATGGGCTGTTAACATAGGCTATGGCTACACACATTTTGCAACATAAGGAGGCTCTCAAATCAATCTGCTGTGTAACTTAAACTTACAGTTTGTGAGATATACCTCAATAAAACCGCTTAGTGGGGAGAAGAGAATAAGGTAATTATATAAATTCGTGAAAAATTGCCAATCATATTTCTGTTTTCAAAGATGGTGAACAAATGGTGTGATCCAGATTTTTTTTAAAAGAAATGCAAGCCTGAGCGTGCACAGAATACAGAGACAATTCTGTAATGATATGGTATCAGACACTGCTTGTAAAACCATCCATCAGGGGCCTCCCCGGTGGCACAGCGGTTAGGCGCTGTGCTGTGGAGCTGTTGGCAGCAGCGACGCAAGTTCAACGCCTGGCGGGGGAGATTCCCACATGGCGCGGGGGACCTCTCCTGCCTCGCCCGCTGCTCCCTTCAGCAGTGTGTTTCCGTTGATCTGCCTGATCTGCTCCCCACTCTGTCTCTGGTGAGCCCTCTCACCGCCCCACGCCTCTGGTCTGTACCCCAGCATTGTATACATAAATAAATAAATCATAATAAAAAAATAAATAAATAAAGCCATCCGTCAGCTCAGCTCCTCCTCTTCTACAACCATTGCTGCCTTAGCCACTTGCATGATGGCTTGGACCACCCCTGCACAAGGGCATGGTGACCTGGCTGCACCAACAGCAGGGACACCTGGACTTCCTGCCTCAAGGCACACAGTTCTGAAACACATTTCACACGGTTTCATAAAATCTCAGGGAACAAGAAGCAAGCCAGAACTTTCACTTTTTGCTTTACACATTGTGCATGGTTGAAATTTATGATTTGCTTAAAGCATTCGCTTTGGTTAATTTATAAAAGTGTCCAGTGTAGAGAATCAATAGGACTTGTTAAATGATGAATTCAACAGAGTGGTGTGAAAAAGGAAAGAAGCTAGCCATGTGGAAGCTGAGGTGGCAGAGAAAGATTGTGGAGCAACTTACAAACACTGAAAATATAGGAGAACAGTTTTCTCTACTATGTGGTATAATTTGATAGACTATTGGGATTGGAGGTGGGTATACAAACATTCCCAGATCCAAATTAACCGACAACATTGTAACAAATAGGAACAGTTTACTTTCAGATTGGCTAGGGCAATGGAGTTCAATTTTAGATGCAGTGAGTTTGAGCCCCCCAGACAGTGTATCAGTAGTGTATACTAAAGCATGTGGGTATCTGTGTCCAGGCAGGGCTTTAAGAGTCTGAAGATTGTTTCCCCCACTACTCATACAAAAGAAGAACGTAGGATATTTAATTGTAAAGAAGCGAGGCAGTCATTCTGATAACCTGCTTAGGCAAGATTTAGTAAAAATAGGGGGTTATAAGTAGAAGGCAAAATTATAAGAGTTTGAAGTTAATGTTTATAAACTAAAACATACTAAGTTTCATCTGATTTTACAATTCTCATGGAAATAGGTTTATCATTTAATTTTTTTTCACTGTATTTTCTTTTTCACTGAAATAACATTGCTTTATAACACTGTTTATGGTTTAGGGGTATAGGTGCACACTACTTCAGATGTATATTACTGCACCCACCCACCACCAAAACATTCATAATCCTCCACCGTTGTCCACTGGGCCCCTCTCTCCCCTCCCCACCCCATTCCTCTCCACCCCCCTCCCCAGTCCCTACCCTCACCCTCTGATAGCCTCAGTTCTGCAGTCAGATTTCTAGGATTTGTTTTGGTTTAGTTTATTTGTTCCTGTCTTTTGTTTCTTTATATTCCACATATGAGTGAAATCATCTGGTGTTTGTCTTTCTCCTCTGACTTATTTCACTTAGCATAATTCCCTCCTGTTCCATCCATGCTGTTGCAAACAGCATTATTTCATCTTTTTATAGCTAAATAGTATTCCATTGTGTATGCATGCCACATTTTCTTGATCTACCCATCTGTTGCTGGACACTAAGTTGTTTCCAACTCTCGCCTACTGTAAATAGTGCTATGATAAACACAGGAACACATATATCTCTTTGAACTAGTGTTTTGTATTCTTTGGATATATACCTAAGAATGGAATTGCTAGTTGGTATGGTGCATCTATTTTTAATATTTTGAGAAACTTACACTCTGTTTCTCATAGAAGCTAAGCTTGTTTACATTCCCACCAGTAAATATCAAAAGCATAGGACTGTGAGTTCATTTTCCCTCCAGGGGTCTGTCTTGAATAGTGTTTACCTTAAGGGAGACTCCACACAAGTTGGACTTCACCGGCTAGCTGGGTCATCTACTCCACAACACTTACCCCCAGAAGAAACACAGTCAGAGTCAACAATTTTAATTCTAATAGACTCAGGTTTCCACATAAGGAAGTCACAAGACCTAGACTTGGAAGTGAGGGCAAAGCAGCAGGAATCACATTTTGTCTTAGAATTCAGGCTGCTTGTTCGATTTCACCTTGAACGCTATTAATGCTGCTGCTGCTATTGTTCTTTCATTCTGACTTGGTCAAGAGATGAATAATATGTTCTCCAACAAACCCCAAAATAGATTAAAGGAAGGATACTTCAAAGTTTTAGTTTTACACTTTGGACTCACTAGTCATTATATTTTTGGAAAAGTTACTTTTTAAAAGGTCATCAAATGTTTTACGTTATACAAACATGTCCAGAGTTCTCTTATTCTCTGACCAAATGTATTCATGTTGCAAGATAATCTGCCAAGCTAGGAAACTTACCCTAAGCTCAGCAATGATGCAAAAGGTAACCGTGAGTCACTAAGCCACCTTTGAATTAAACTGCCTGATGTCTGTAAAGAATAAAGCCTATAAAATGTCATGAATGCTATTTTTAAAATGGAGCCGAGAACTGTTTATTCCAAACAAATGTTTTCGCTTGGTTCACAGCGAAGGTTTCTGTGAGATAAGAACCTAAATTAAAATAGCTCACAGACCAAGGTTACTGCCCATGTAATAAAATGTCAGATTGAAAGAAAAGAGTTATCAGGAAGCTTCATTTCAACTTTGATTCTATAACTCAGTGATCGAACTCCACAACTTCACTCCATCTAAGAGAAAACTAAAAGCCAATAATCTAAAACAGAATAAGACATGAGGACAAAGAGAACGGCGGATTTTAAGCCTCCTCACACCCTCCCTTTTCACACAACCTCTCCCCACCACCACCATCTACCCAGCACATGCCCTTATCCTCACCTTTACCCTCAAGCTCCTATTACGTATATAATGTAAGGGGAATTCTCCACAAAATTTACTCCCTCTGCTTTTCTTTCTTTCGGATCATTTAGAAGATATAAAATTCAAGTGGGTGAGCACATTGGAAAAACTTCTAATAGGGTAAAATACTACCAACTTGATTCTGTTAATAATTAAACATTTCTAACACCAGGCTGACTTAGCATAGTAAATGGTGTCCATATTGAAAAAATGAGCAATTCTCTTTAAATTAAAATAGGCAATAGTTTCTCTCCAAGGTTCTTGTAATATAGGAAGTACTAACTAATATGAAAGGTTACCTGGCATGTTTTCATTTCTCCTCCAAGATCTACTATTAAAGACGTACCATATTTTAACAAAGCATAAGAGAAAA